>CAJUYG010000809.1:63931-102230 GCA_910591675.1 Galerucella calmariensis
AAGCGAATGCCGAAAACCGCATTCCGATCGGTGCTGCCCGAAAAAAAAAATTTTTAAGGCCTTTTTTCGCGTATAATGACGCGACTACTAATCTTTGCACCATTTCCCATGTCATCTACTTTTATTCCAAAAGCTTCTTGTCTTCTAAATAGGCCACTAGTTTGATAGGAGGGATTTTCAGTAGTTGTGATGGTTGAATTATTTAATTATTTCTTCTTCAAAGTGCTTCCGTCTGAGTCTTCGTAAGTTCGGACCGAAGCAGCGTATGTGAGTAGGTGTTTCAGCACAGAGTTCAAATTCTCTGCAGTGAACCTATAATTACATTGCCAATTTTGTGCAGATGCTTCCTCAAGGTGCATTGTCCAATCACCAGTTCGGTAACTGACTTCAAATATCTCTTACCCAGTCTGGATGAGAATTCCTTGTCTACCTTCTTCAGTAAACTCTTTGTTACAGCCTCCATTTGAGTTCGTTATTTAGCCCGTTTCCTATGTAATCTTTTGTGATTCCACAACACGGTGCTATGAAGTCTCCTCTAGAATCTTCTTCAGCTAACTGGTCTGCCATTTGATCACCTACTGTCCCCTCATGTGTCGGCACCCATATTAGAGACAATTTGTTGTCTCTTGCTTGCATGTTGAGGGATTCTCAACAGTTTTTTACCAGTTTAGACTTAGTTGGTGAATATTTTAATTATTTTGACCGGTATATCCTCTTCTGATGTTTTCATCAATACAGACTATAGCGACAATTGTCTCTGCTTGAGACACATACGTATATCGACCAGGGATAAAGAACATATTTCTTCTGATCTGATAACTTCAATGATACAAATCACTTTTTATAACTAGAAATAAGTGAAAGGAACAAATTACAGTTTCCAGTCAAATATTGAGTTTGGTATAATCAATAAGGCTCAGATAAAAGTAATTTGGATACTATTTCGACACCTCACATAGTTTGAATTGGTTATTTCAAACATTCGAACCATTGAACTCGTAACTAAGGAGGAACAACTGCTTCCAATCAAATATATTACAAAAACTGCTTCATTGAATAGCCTTAGGGGCCTATTCTGTAACTCTTCCTCTAAAATTTAGAGGCCGTTAAAAATTTAACCGGCGTTAAAATCAAATCGGTATTCGCTAACCACATTTTCCCTAAAATTTTGAAGGATTCCTTTAAAATAGCCTGTTAAAACTATTATTTTTAAAGGGATGTTAAAGTGTGTCTTTAAGTAATAACGGTAACAAAAATGGCGTATGTAGATGTTGCCGGTGAAGCCTTGATTGAGGAATTAATTGCAAACCACGAAAAGTAAGAAAAATTGTTAGGTTATACTTGAAATAGTTTAAATTAACAATCTTTATATATTCTCTTAGGGCGGAATTTAGATTACACCAAATCAGTATTAGTGGATTTGAGAGATCCCTTACAAATACCAACTAATTTATTTAAAATACTTTCGCTTTTCCAAGGAAGTGTCAAAAATGTTAATTGATGCGATATGAATTTTTGTTTTTTAGTCGTTCTCGGCGCCTGTGACATTTTTTAAAACTATATACAGGGTGTCCCGTAAATTAGAGGCATGATAGATCATTATGAAATATATAAAATACCCAAATGCAACTTTTCCCTTACCTTCTTAGTTTGTGATATACAGGCTGTTGAAACATTACATTCCATATCTTCTAAGGGGGATAAAAGTACAAATTTGAAATTTTTTGTAGGTTATTGTATATTTGAAACACATCGACAGTATTAATTAGCCAGTGGATTTCGTGAACTTTTATTGTACCATATTTTTGAAAAACTCTGTATTGAGAGCAAAAGACTTTTGTTTGCAATTCTTTATTACATTTTCTACATACATGGTACAGTTAAACTCAATACAACACTCCATTTTCAATATTTTCAACTTTTTATTGCAGTAAGACACTTTTTTATGTTGTAATGTTTTCGAACAATAAATTTGTAGTAGTCGCGAATATTATCTTAACATTGTTTTATTATGAATTACAAACCCATAAGAAACGTTTGTGTTTAAATTGTTTGTAAGTGATCTTCAAGTAGGTGGGTACTACAAATTTATTTAAGAAAAAACAACTTAAAAAAGTGTCTTACTTTGATGAAAATTAAAAAATCTTTAAAATAGAGCGTTCTATTGAGTTCAACAAAGAGTCCCTTTTTGTAGGAAATTTAATAAAGAATTGCAAACAAAGCTCTTTAGGTTTAAATACTAGGTGTTTCAAAAATATGGTACAATAAAAGTTTACGAACCCCTCGTACCACGCCACTGGCTCATTAGAATTTGACATAATTAATACTGTTGATGTATTTTGAAAAGACAATAAGCTACAAAAAATTTCAAATTTGTACTTCCATCCCCCGAGAAGATATTAAATGAAATGTTATTTTTTCTGCACCTCTTAACAGCCTGTATCTCACAAACTAAGAAGGTTAGAGAAAAGTTACATTCGGGTATTTTAAATATTTCTAAGCGATCTATTATAAGTGGCATCTAAATCTTGAAGGATTAGTTACAGAATAGTCTGGGTACGCATTTTTGATTAATATTAATTAAAACTATAGATCTGCGCAGGAATACAAGACTCAGCTTAAAGATGCCGGATCTAATATGCATCCATTTTGCTGAAAATGTGTTTATTTTTTAAATTTAATATTATACAAAATGAAATAATTATAAAATCAAAAATTTTCTATATATACCATAACTGTGCACGTTAGCGACAGGCCATAGGTTATATACTCGGGCACCCGTATTCTCGACAAGTGAACTTTTGATGCGTAGGCGCATTTCGAGAGATTCGTAGGTTTTGGTATTCTTGACTCGTGAGCATTGATGCGTATACGTTTTCAAAACGAGTGCTTATAGCGAGTGCTTTGTATCGTTCGTTTTATAGTTTCGTTGACGTATATGATAATATTATATTTGTTGTCAACATCGAAGACACGCATTTAAAAAAATAGAAGACGAAGTGGTACGGTTAATGTTTATTGATGTAATGAAAGATGCTCCAGTTTGGAGTATATCCTAAAGATATTCTTAATAACTAATCAATTTGTTGTTAGTGTCTTTGCGGTTCTTTGAAAGTATTAAACTCATTTCTGTCCACTCCCTTTCGGCATATTTGAATAATAGTTATTTGAAAGTTTACCAGATTAAAGATCCGAGCTTTTTCCAGATACTTGGTAATTTTTCCGGCAGTCGGTCATTTGACTTTTTTATATCGATTAGACATCATCACAGAAAATTAAGTTTTTCTCAATTTCCTGTAAATCACAAATGTGGATAATCTTTCATTTTGCCAGTTATCAGTTTTTGAATTAATGTTCACAAAACGTTAATTTACGAACCAATTACTGTAATTAATGAGATGTTGCAATGATGCCGGATGTTATGATCGTACATTATCAAGCGTATACGTTCCGAAAAACGAATGGTCGTCAGGAGTACCACTTCAGAAACGTACTCGCACATGAACTATTCGTTTTGATGCGTATACGTGAAAAGCATGGCCCCTGACAAAATCATGACCCTATCGTCCTACTATGACTATCGATTTCAATTCATGTTGGCATATTTAAATTTTTCCGAATATTAAATTTCAATGTTTTGGATGGTCTAATAATTGAGTTTATCAATTGCTTCTATATCTTTTGTAAAAAAATAAACTTATCATTATTAAAAAACGTATAACCATGCCAATTACAAGTTACAGCAAAGTTTTTTTAGTTTAAAGTAATATTCTGTCAATAGAATTAGAGGTATAAATGTCGGTGATTATTACGTGCGCTGTGTATTGTCTTTTTGATTTTTACGACATTTATGTAAATCACTAGTGATGTTATTGACCGCAAGAAAAACGTGAAAAAAGTTAGGTCTAAACGTTTATTGTTAAATCGTGTTTTAGGTAGGTAGTGCTATTTTGCTTTATGCTATCACGTTATTGTCAATTTATAACACAACTTTTTTTATTGCAGTAAAGACGAACGTTATTTTTTCACAAACAATAAATAAGCCGATGTAACAATTCATATAATGCACAACACCAATTCACGGATGTCAGCAGTAATAAACAAAAAATTAGCGAGAAGAGAGAAGAGATTTTTTTTTAAATCTCCGTTAAGCAACTACATTAGGAAATATATCTAATGTACTTACATTATAAAAATAATGCCATTCTAAAATTATTGTTAATGAAAAAATCTATAGTGAAACATTAAAATCCGATAAATTTGTTTCGGCATATTTGTAGGAAATGGAGAAAACGGTATGTTACTGATAAGATAGACAAATTACCAACTAAAATGGTATTAGACTACAGCCAAATGCGTACCGCTACAATTATTTTTAAAATTAAATTTACCGTGACGACCTCTACTTTGTGGAATTTAATAATATTAATGTTATAAATGGAGCTAACAACTGTTTCTGATTAATTTCATTATTTAATTAATAAATAATTCTGTAAATATTATCAAATCTATCAGGAAGTCGATCAAGCCCTGCGGAAAAGCATTTATGGATGTACCTATGTATAATTCATGATATTTTTTATGCTGCCATTTCAGAAAATGCGTCTTTTAATATAATAATAATTTTTTAACTCGGAAAGTGCGTCGTTGCCGGTCTAGATTAGAAAATTGACTTAACTGCTCGGCAAAGTACCGACTTTCCTGGGCTCTTATGTCAAAATTGAATGAAACCAACCTGGAACCTCAAGAATCGAATCAAATATTATTGATAACACAAATATTATGATTCCTCAATTGACCAGAACATCAACGTTCAATAATTGTACTTTGCATAACTGCACTTACAGCATAAATATTAATAATAAATGACAACGGTAGCTGGAACGCTACCGAAACGTTGAAATAAAGAATTTAAAAATATTGTGGTTTAATTTCCCAAAAAATTAAAAAAAGAATGAATAATATACCACAAGGAACATACATGCAGAAGAGGTAAGTTCCGTTATAAATTTTGAACAATAAATATTCTGTTCCTATATTATTGGTTGCTGCACAAACAATATTGTACTCGCTACACTCGGAAAGTGTATTTACAAGGCTCGCATCTGTCCGAGCTTGATGCGTGAATAACCTGAATAACCCGGGTCCCGTCTGGTCCTATAGCCCGGGAAGTATTTGCTGCTTCTTAGTTGAGCGATCACTGTCAAATAGCTATTTATACAACTAGTTTCAAAATGAACGTGTTTTTGCACTAGGTGTGCACACATCGTGTGCAAAAAACACGGCGTTTTGCATCGTGTTTATATACAAGATTTTTTGTAATTCAGTTGACGGAAATAAAAAAAGAAAATTTTCATTACGTTTCATTGATGTTTTAAATACTATCAAAGCCATGCTTGTTTGTTTCTATGGAGATAACCATTACAACAATGATCAAAACCTCAAATGTTAAGACATATTTGTCAAAATAACCGCATTTATTTGTTAATTCTGTCCATTCTGTCTTCAAAAATGAGCGAATCTGAAGAGTCCCCACCTTCAGACGTTGAAGAAGTTGCAAAAGCTGTTGTAGCAAATTTGCTGCCAAATAAGTCAAAAGCAGCATATGAAACAGCTTATTCTAACTTCCAAAAGTGGTGAGAAGTGAAGAAGATAAATACTGAAAAAACGGTATCAGAAAAGGTTCTTTTTGCTTATTTTTCATACAAAGCCAAAATATTCCAACCGTCGACGATATGGAGTCACTATTCGATGTTACGAACAACAATCTATGTCAATAAAAATGTGGATATCAGTAAGTTTACAAATTTGATTGCTTGTTTGAAAAGGAATGCGGAAGGATATCGGCCAAAAAAATCAAAAACATTTACGGTCTTATTAATAAATACGGAGTAACCTAAGACTAACTTTATTCTACGCTTAAACCATCAGTCAGTTTGACAGATACGCTATTAATAAACTAATACTAGACAAGGAATAGGCTACACCGAGGTTAGTCTGGGACTAACTTTGGTAGTCATTTTAATCTAAGGAAATAGGTAGACCACAGCACACTCTCTAGCAGGCTAACTCCTTTACTAAATCTCAGATCTAATATATTAGTACTGTGACCGTCCGCCGCGCCAGCCGCGCGCTGCGATAGTATACATGGAGCACAGAACTAAAGAAATCTGTGACATACAAGAAAAGGGTAAATCATCCCTCAGAATATAGCTCAAAAAAGGAGCAAGAAGAAGAATAACTAAAAGAGCGGGAAATATGAAATAACTAATGCTCGATTTCACCAACCGTCTCGTGAGGTTAGGTAATATCCAAGTCGAATTTAGGAATTTCTAAACGCAATTTACGTTGGACCACGTGCATTTAGAAATTCCTAAATTCGACTTGGATATTACCTAACTTTACGAGACGGTTGGTGAAATCGGGCATAAGGGCGGGATATTTAAATATTAAATATAAGATGGATATCCCTGAATTATTTCAAAGTGCACATATTTTTCACACTCAAATGACTGTAAAAAATTCCAATATGTACACCAAGAAATAAACCAAATACAGGAGTGTCTTTATCTTAAATTCGACAAACTGGCTATTGTTGTTAACTATTTTTCAAAAAATGAAATTAGAAATCTCAATAATATTTTTGGAAACTTGAAAGAAAACTTCGAAGTTGTTCATCATTTTATATTAAATATATATATACATAAAATATATATTATAAATAAATACATACATATAAAAATCTCGGAAAAATAGTTCCACCACGGAGAATTTGAAACTTGAAATCATTGATTATCATAATCCACTCTAAAGATATATAGCTACCATAAACCTTTATTTAAAAGGTAAAATATTGACTGAAAAGTTGACAGGTGATAACCATTTTGTAACTTTCAATAATTGACAGTTATCGTGACGTTCCCTCCGTCCTCCGATTGGGCGATTCTGCAACGTCACGCTACTAATGCGCTCTCAAGCGGCCGGTCACGATATTATAACTTGGATACAAATTGTAGATGAGAGTTAAACTGCTAGAGGGTGTGCTGTGAGGTAGACTAAATATAATTTTAGTTTTGTTGAACTGTCAATTGTGATATAAATATGTTGTCATATCGTAATTCGAAATTCAGTTTGTCGTTTTTGTATTATCAGTTTATATTATTATTCAGTTTATTATTATTAATTATGTATATTTACTAAGTATTTGTGTTGGTTTAGTGAGTAGTAATTATTTTGCGATGGAAGGAAGATATTATTATTCGGATGATTTGAGAATGATGGAAGGATTGGGAGAAGCAGAGAATATTCGTCCGATCAAAAAAATTAAAATTCATAAAATTCGGGCTAATCCCTCAAAAACATTGTTATGAGAGGACTTTTGAGCTATCAAATCAAAAATAAAATACTTTCATCATTTTCTATTTAATTTTTTCTTTTCTTTTTGTTGCACAAATGTTTCATGTACTTGCGTTGTATAGTAATCTGGAGTTCCTCCTCAGCACACCTTTTTTGAATTTCTTCAATTTGCATGTGAATTTCATGTTAAATTCGAAAATACTACTTTTAACACAAAATACAAACTGAGAGATGATAATTATGAGATAACTCGCTATTTTTGAAATAAATAAGCAGAGCACTGACACATGTCACAATAAAAAACAGAACAGATGTCACCATAACGTCACGTTATTGGTCAAGTCCTACTATAAAACTGTAAATCTTCCTTAAGTCATGTCCTAATCCAGTAATAAGGATAGAGTTGGAGTTTATTAATAGCAATTGTATTACTTCTTTAAACCGACGCTAGTCTCAGAGTAACTAGTCTCTGACTGATCTAAGAGTAAGGGCTGAGTAAGAAATTTTTATTAATAAGACAGTTAGTAAGGAAGATTTCAGTAGATTTTCAATAGATACAAGATGCTGAACAAGAAGCTGATGATCACATTTATTTAGGTTTGAAAGTAATTTTTATAGTTGGGATAGCAGGAGGTTGCCGAAGAAATGAATTACTAAATATGCGGACCGAGGATGTTAGCGACTGCGGTTCTTTTATTAAAATAAGCATTCCAGATACGAAGACAAAGATTGAGAGAATTTTTACAATAACCGAAGGCAATGTTGATGGAATTAATCTGATTGCATTAGTCCGAAAATACATTCAAATGCGTCCAAACCATGTAAAAAATAATCGTTTTTTCCTCGGATATCGAAACGGAAAATGCAATATTCAACCTGTTGGCATCAACACATTTTCTGACACCCTCAAAAAATAGCAACATTCCTTGGCTTGCAAAATTCTAAATTATACACTAGCCATGCATTTCGCAGATCGTCTGCAACGTTAATGTCAGATGCTGGTGCTGATATACAAACGTTGAAAAGGCATGGTGGATGGAAGTCCAACGTTGTTGCTGAAAATTATATTGACGAATCTATCAATAATAAAAGAAAAACAGCTGTGAAGATACTTGGGAATAAATACATTGACAAATATCGACAATATCGCAGTTCCGAAACAAAGTACATCGACAAGCATAACAATGAATTCAAACGTGGCTGAGCTTTTTAACAATGATGTATCATCTGGGGTTTCATCTATGTCTACAAGTAATGAACAAAAGGCAGCAGAATTCCGTGGCAATACGTTTCAAAACTGTACGTTTAATATTTATAATAAATTACAGTGATTTCTCGATAAAAATATTATAATATGTAGTTGTCTAATTGATTTCATAATAAAACTAGGTATTCTTAGTAAAAATAAATCGATTGGTTGTCCCTAAGTGACAAAATGAACCATGAACCAAAAGTATTTTTCAAAACTTATAAGGCGTTAGAATGATTATTATTCTGCGATATCTTCAACTCGCTTTAGTAAATATACGACAATATTACAGGAAACTGTAATAATACTTTATTGTTTCAAGCCCAAGAGGCTTTTTGTCAGATTTTTCGAATTTTGGTTTGCTGTTGGAGGTGAAAATGTCGCTATTGTCACAACTGTTACACTTCCGTTATTGGAAATTGATTGTGATTTTGGTGTCTTCTTCAGTTCGCGATTAAGCTCTTAGAGCTCGCGAATGGAGAACATAATATACCTTGTACTGATGAGGCCCAAATACGCCGAAACTGGTCTACAAGTTATGTTGTGCCTTCCAATTGCAAACCAGAATGGTTGGTGTTAAATATCAACCCCGTTTGACTTTGATGTGTAAGTTAATATCGTCGGGGCCTATAGCCCGGGATGTAGTTGATGCTTCTTAGTTGAACGGTCACTGTATTTGAAGAATATTTTTCAAAACTTATAAATCGTTGGAATAATTATTTTTTTGCGATATCAATAAACAACTATTTTATCATATCTTCCTGAAAACAAAAACAAGTATTGAATTAAAACTTGAATTTTCTAATATATCAAGCCTATGGCTTTCACTGGAGGAAATATTCCTACAAAAATTTCGTATATTTAAGTGAAATAAACTTTTTTTTAAGTTTTTTCCAATTATTAGATCGTCGGCAGTAAAGGCCATTGGCTCTATTGGCTCTGTACGTCTAGTCAGGGGGCAAAACTCTTCCTTGGATATGATGACCTGATTTTTTCGGTTTGTTGCGTTGTATATACTTGGGAAGAAGAATACAATTGGTTTCACTGATTTAAGAAGTGTAATTCAGATACCACTCATTTTGCCAAGTATTAACAGCGATTATTCTTTAAATATTCATGGGAATATCTGCTCACATTTATCATATTAAAGTTACTTCTTTTGCTATCTCATCATCCTTTTCATTCACATAAATCCCTTTGTTACTGGTACCCAGACGAAAATAACATTTGTTCCATGCACTGTCAATTAATGAAGAATAGTAAAACTACTTTTGCTATGGAGAAATCGACGTTATTTGAATTTTCCAGGGATGTTAGGCAACGGAAGAGATTATTATAATTATTTTTCATTTACAATCCCACATAGCAATTTTACATCCTAAGCATATGCGTGGAATATTTTCAAAAAGAATATGAATGTGCAAACAAGTGCTATGAATAGATTGTGTTGCGCCCTGGTCACATGCTGGTCAGGTTTTCAGAATGTGATGGAAGATGTTCTTATAAGATGCTGAGTATGTACCCAGCACTAAAAAGTTCAAAGTGCCAACAAGCATGTGATAGCATATCCTTTTCACATGCTACGCATTTTCCAGCTATAGGCCTTCTGATATACAGTACATCCTAGGCATGTGCTATCGGCGTATATATTATATAGTCAAGAAAACACTTTTGTATTCTGTGTAAAATTTAATTTTTAAAAATAGCAGAGCGCTTTCGGCTGTTAAGCCATCTTCAGTGCTATACCTGCAAGTAAGTAATAAAAGTTGGAAAATGTAAAATAAGAAGTAGGTAAAGAATTATACTTTGGCAAGTTTATCTGAAACCGTGAAAGGAATGCAGTCGAAAACGTTCGACATTGCCACGTTTAACTATAAAAAAATAGAAGAACTGATTATGTAGTGATATCTAATAATTATAAATGGGTCTTTTTATTATTAACAATATTAAAAATATGATTAAACCTTAATTTTTATAATGTACTTGTTTCCTTGGATTTATTCTATTAACATTATTTTCCAATTTATGAATATTAAAAGAGAACACTTTTCCAAATTTGTTATGGGATTCTTAAAGCTCTGGCAACGTTGTACGAAAACCATAATGACCACACCCTCCGATTACATAATTGGTGATTTTTATCGACCAGGTTACTTCTTATTGGAAAGCGCGTGCGTATGTTCTTCCCTCTCACTTCTTCAATTGACTGATATTGATTCATCCAGTGGTGTTCGTATTTTCAGTTACCTTTGTAATTTCAGTTTTACTTGGTAAAATAGGTACCGTACGCCATTTGTACGTTTGACAGATATACGCCAAGTTTTTCCTCGCCTCTTACCGACGCCCCGTAGCTACAGATAAACTTGCCAAACTATACTTACTCGTCAGGTATTTGTTACAAGAAACTTTTCGACAACACATTGACGTCACAAAGTAAAATATCCTAAGATAACATTAAAAATAATCTCCTGATTAGGGCAAATTATATTCAGATCTTGAACATTTTTAAATTTGTTTAAATTGTATTCCACTGATACACGAACACGTGTTAGTCTAATGGAAGTTGAAGTGACACTACTTCAATTTTAAATTAAAAAATGACAAATGACATTGACAATGACAGGATGTGTGCTCAAAAGTATGTGGACAGCATATGCTAATCATGTACCGAAACGAACATCTTTTACGGGACGTTGAAGGCATATACTTGGCATATGAATCTTCTTCAATGCTATATGGGATAATGATACCTGAACTGCATGCTAGACTCTAGAACAAGAAAAATGGTTCCATTCTATTGTTACGTCCTAACTTTATTATAGCAAAAAATATATTCTCATCTAAACAAGATTTCTGTTAATGTTAAAATGCAATTTAAGCAATTTTCACCCAATCAAGATATTCCAATTATTATCTAGGAAACAAACTGAAATAAACTAAGTGAGATGACTCACACTTTTTATGGAATGAATGCTCATCGCGTTTAAGAGTAGGAGGACAATGATATCATCCCAGCCCATCAGTCATTATTACGATTGATGCGTGAATATTATGTTGTAGTTGTGGTTTTTTATCACTAAATTACCTGATGCTTACTATTATTATTCAAATCACAGTTACTGGAAACCATAATAATGCAATTATTCGTATATGCCGTTTTGTCCTTGAATTAGTTGAACAGCAAAATTGTCTTTGTAAAACATGCAGTAGTGATTCAAATTTACTAAGTATATTTATAAAGCGCAGCATACTTAACATATGTTTTATGCATATAGGGTGCGGCACCGATAACGAAAAAGATCGCATATTTTAAAGACAATTTTTTTGGAGAAAATGTACAAAGAGGTCGATTTTTATTACAAGGACATCTGTAGATCATATCCTCAACTATCCTACATCCCTCCCCTCCCCTCTGTCACTATTAGGTACCAATAAAATCGAAATGGAGAAAGTAGGTACTTAGTGTGGCACATCATTGAAAAGGTAATTTAAAAGGAATTCGACATTTAGCTTCATTGATACTTCAAGTCCTATTAGCGAGTAAAACATAAAAATGGTTTATTCTATTCAGGAGATTAGAAATTGTTGAATATTATTTAAAAAATAACGAATGTGCTAACACTGCCTGTATAATTTTCAATGAGCGACACCCGAACAAACCTATTTCAAAATTTCGACAAACAGAATCTGTTCAAAATAGAAAACGACAGATTCAAAATCCAGTAAGGAAGGAAGCGGTAGAAATAGCCGTTTGCTGTTGCAGATCCAGCTTTTAGTACAAGAAAGCTTGCCGAATTTTTTGAACTAAGTCAACGTACCGTCGGGCGAGTTTTGAAAACCAACGAATTCATTCAGTTTAGGAACTTAACGAAGACGATTTTGATCGTCGCTTGCAATTTTGTGGAATCATGAGCGAGCATGCTATACACAGTCTTTCCCAACGTGGGCGATAACGCCCCCTTGTGGGCGCTGCAGGCCTAAAGGGGGGCGGTAAGAGACCCAGAAAAAAAAGGGGGCGTTGTGTAGGGCTTTGGGGTCGATTTATAATTTCATCTACCTAGCTAGGAAGACTCAGACACCTAGTGAGCTCTCGACTCTCGACTGCATCTTGTGAACATCAACTAATATGAATTAAGATATAGCTCAAACTCGGTTCGATATAATAGACCGCGGGCAATCATGTTTTAACAAGTTTTTGTTAAATAATCCGATTTGTACATTCCTTTATCTATCGGCTGGTTCTATAATACTTGTTCTTGCTTGTCGAGAACGATTGGGCGTCGAATGAGATAAACGAGTTTATGCACGTTTGTCTTATTCCTGTTGGTGCGTGCTGCTTATGCAATCCTATATAAACGACGTAAATTTATTTTATTTCCATTTGCGGTTTCGCGCAAAACAAAACAATGTCGGAAGTAGAAAAGAAGAGACGGCAATACTCTGCGGAATATATTAAATTCGGATTTATTGAAAATCCCACAAACCCGTCGTCGCCTTTGTGTCTTCTATGTCTAAAAACATTTTTGAACGAAGCAATGAAGCCTTCAAGACTGTAAGATCATTTGAATAAAATGCATCCAGATAAGAAAGACAAGAATGTAGCATATTTTCAAGACCTAGAGAAGAAGCATAATACTCAGCCAAGTGTATCAAAACTATTTCCGGCGGCTGCTAAGCAAGATGACGACGGACTTCGAGCTTCGTACAATATCTCTTTGTTAATTGCTCAAAAAGGCAAACCACACAACATCGGAGAAGAGTTAATTTTGCCAGCAATAAAGGAAGTAATAGCTACTGTGCTTCATAAACCGGCCGCAGATATTATCCGAAAAATTCCTTTGAGTAATAATTCTGTGCAAAGACGAATTGATGAAATGGCTGAAAATATTGAAGAATCATTGTGCAATCATCTGAGTACTAGTCAATTCTCAATTCAGCTCGATGAGTCCACTTTACCAACTAATGAAGCGCTGTTGCTATCTTACGTGAGGTTTATTAAAGATGAGAAAATACGTGAAGAACTATTGTTTGCCAGAAATTTGGAGACAGATACAAAAGGCGAAACCATATTATTCAATACATTGGAAAAGTTTTGTGGAGAGAAAGAGATTCCTTTGAAAAATATTATATCAGTTGCCACGGATGGCGCTCCGGCTATGACAGGGCGCCATAAAGGCTTCATAGCGTACTTAAAAAATAAAATTCCAGATGTCCTTGCTATACATTGCGTTATTCATAGACAACATTTGGTTGCTAGAAACTTAAGTGAACGACTATTCCAATCACTGCAATATGTCATCAAAGCAGTCAATAAAATCCGTAGCAGCTCTTTGAATGATAGTTTATTTCATCAGCTTTGTGTTACTAATGACGAAGATTTCAACCGTTTGTTGCTTCATACTGAAGTTCGTTGGCTGTCAAGAGGCAATTGTCTGATTCAATTTTACAACCTGTTTGACTCTGTGATAGAGTTCTTGGAAGCTAAACAACTGTGCAACAAGCTCATAACATCAAAGAATGATATAGCTTACATGACAGACCTGTATAAATTGTTCAACGACATGAACCTCCAACTGTTAGGCGATGAACTAAATTTAATTTAAAACAAAAAATGTCGTTGCTGCTTCTGCACAAAAAGAATATGGGCAGACGTGAGTTTCACAATTTTCCGAATTTATCAGTATCCTGCAGTAACAACGACTTGTTTGCCTACTGCCAACATTTGGAAAATCTCCACATTGACTTCACCGAACGATACCAGGACATTTTAAACTTGGAAATACCAGACTGGGTGTTGGATCCGTTTTCAAATGTCAACACAGCAATGTCACCTCAGCTGGAAGAAGAACTTATAGAATTGACAACAAACGAAGAAATAAAAATCAAGTTAAAAAATGGATATCAAGAATTTTGGCTACAAAAACCGATCCCGCAATTGTACCCTGGATTGTGGTCAATTGTTCAACGATTTTTGATAGCATTCCCTTCGTCATATTTGTGCGAACGTGGATTTAGTGCTGTGGCAACGCTGCTTACTAAAAAGAGAAATCGTTTGCGTGTTACCGAACGTGGCGACTTGCGGCTGTTTTTGAGTAAATTGGAACCTGATATCAACAAACTTATTGAACAGCATCAGATTCAACCTTCACATTAGTTTTTATATAAGAATTGATTATGTTTGTTTTATTTTCAATAAAAGATACTCTGTCCGAATACTATAAAGTTGCGTTTCAATAATCAGTTATAAGTACTCAGCGGTTTTTAAGTATTTTTAAAAAGGGGGGAATTAAAAAATAATTTATTCTTAAAGTGGGCAGTAGACAAAAAAAGGTTGGGAACCCCTGCTATACAAGATGCACATTTCCTTCATAGCATTTGGTTTTTGGATGAATGTAGTTTTTATGAAACGAAAAATGACGTAAGAATTAATAAAACGAAAAAATGTTGAATAGCGTTAAAAAAATAAGTATGGAATATACCGCAGGCTCTTGCCTAACTGACAGATTAAATTCGGAGGTAAACTAAGCCAGTACGCAGGGTTTTGTTATCTTATGAAACTTGAGAAAAAAAATTAGTTTAAAAAAAAGTATATAATCTCTTTCGGGAAATTTGCAGAACATAACTGTCGACACTGGACACTGGATTCCAATCCAAGAGTATTTCATGAAACGCATACTCAACACCCAGAAAAGTTAAACCGTTTGGGCTGGAATATTTGGCAAACGTATTGTTGGTCCATTTTTTTACCAGGTAATTTAACTGGGGGTATGTATTTGGAATTACTCGAAAACACCGTTGATCCAATGTTAACAGACATAATAGAAAACAATAACCAATACCTTGAAGATCACCTAATATTTCAACAGGACGGGGTTCCTCCACATTTTACTGCATCGGTTCGTCAGAACTTGGATGAAAACTTTCTGTCCCCCTTAGGATTACTTTTTATGGGGATATCTGAAAAGTGAAATATACTCCACTCAGCCAGCTTCCTTAGAAGAGTTACGTGAACGTATTATTACCGAATGTCGTCAAATAACTCCAGAAAACGTCAGACAAAGATTCGAGAATAATTTATATTCGTGTATGGAAGTTAATGGACAATACATTAAGCATTTCCATTGAAGTAATTAAGTTTTTAATTATGGGAGTTGCTCTAAATTTTCAAATCCAATTTTTATGTTCACTTTCCTGTTTTTTTTTCCATTTTTATTATGAATTGTTTATTAGATAGTTGAGTTTTGCTTTCAAATGAGGTATTATCATTTAAAATACGGAAGCTTTTCCCGCAAGATGGCGCCAAAATCAAAAGTTACGTAATAACCTGTCACTCAGTCAAATTCCTTATGAAATTACTTTCTCCATTTCAATTTTATTGGTAATAGTGACAAAGGGGAGGGGACGAATGTAGGATAGTTGAGGATATGATCGGAAGATGTCTCCCTTGGAATAAAAATCGACCTTTTTTGCATTTTCTCCAAAAAAGTTTGTCTTCAAGACATGCGATCTGTTTCGTTTTCGGTGACGCACCCTGTTTATAATTTTAATATTCAAGGAAAAGTTGAAATTTGAATTTGAATCAGTGATCATATACCCAGTTCCAATTTTTTAACTTATAACATAAGTTATAATCCATTTTTTGAACAAATCTGGTAACACAGTAAGGCGTTTTGCTGCGAGGTACCGGTTGACTAGCGATTCAATAGGAGCGGTACTATCATTATCCTTTTCTAATGTGTTTTTATTTCTTTTTATTGGTTCCTTCACAAAAATTCGTTTGTCTCGTCTTGGGCATAGACAAAATAAAAGTTGGTTCTTGATCGTTGATTACTCTGACGTGCTTGTCCCTTTGGTTATTCATTGTGATTATTTTTATTTCATTTTTTTATTAATCAATATCGTGTTAGTTATATGGATAATCTAATCTCTATAAAGGAACCAGTCCTTACAGATTTTTTACTTTTTAATTTTTAATTTTGTACACTTTGAATCAATACCTCAGTTTTTTTGATTTATTTTCAAATAACTAACTTTTTTACTTAGAACATAAAACAGACAGGAAGGAGTCTTGTCACTCATTAGCTGTATAAAAAAATGCGATGGAAGTCGCCATTTGCAACACCCTAATTATGACTCATTTGTGCAGTTGACGTATACTGACGTAGATTGTAGGCACGTTTTTTTACATCATTTATTCACCATTGGTTGAATGACGTCAGTCTCCGCTGCAACGACATGTTGAAGTCATCAGTGGCACATAAAAAAACGTAGTTGTTATTTAAATCATCTGACCACTGACAATCTATTTCTAAGTGGATTGTTGTTATCAGCAGTTCATCTGATAGTTCCACTTGAAATTTTTTCAATTTCTGACGCTGTTAATAGCGGCTTCAATACCTTGTTACAACATTTTAAATTTATTTCTATTAATTCGTCTATTTCCTTCACTGCTTCAAAAAATCGTTAGTTTTTTAAGGTTAAGCTGTCATTTTGTGAACCAACAAAGTTATCCACCACCTCGATACAACGATGGAGTGGTTTGCAATTTTCGTTGATGCCACAGTAATAAATGAACGCGTCATTTCTTCAATCTACAATCCACCAATGAATATAAAAACGCAGTTGGTCGATTGGTGGATCTACCGGTGAATAAAAGAGCATGCCTTGTTTATGTAGTTTTTTTGGTGAAAATAAAATTAAACGAAAGTATTATCAGAAGTATTATTCTATATTCGTATTTTCATTGCTCCTAGACAATATTGTTTGTATAGGACATTGGACAGCTTATAGTTTTATATCTAATACATTTCAATAAGCTACAATTTTAAAATTTCACATATCCCATACCCCATCCAAACAGTACGCCAATGTCAAAACGGAAACGACTATTCGCCATTTGCAACCTACTATTTGGACGCAAACTTATTTGGTAAATGCTCCTTCCTGTCTGTTTTATGTTCTAAATTTTTTTCTATAGGTTATGTGATTATAAATGTCAACCGCCAACCGCTCCCAAAAACACCTTACTCATCACGGTCCATGAATTTGCGTACCGTTGAAGTATACTCAAAGACAAAAGTTTGAACCGACATGTCGCGAAAAGGTTACGGTCCCGAGAAATTGTTTAACGTTGAGTCAACGGTACCTTGCAGCAAAACGCCTAGTATTGCATTGAGTATAACCACTTTCCTGAATAATATTTGAATACTCCGTCACATCTCAATTTTTCCAATGTTAATTGGATTATTTTTTCCTCTTGAAGTTGTTATAATGACACCACCACCGGAACCTTGGCTATGTTCAACCTCTGGACTGTCAGCTATTCTTGATATATGAGGTGCCAAATTTATGTCAATCAGTTCTTCAATCATTTAATAATTATTACCTTATACAACTAAATTTTATATTCTTTTATCTCTATAAAACATAATTTTAAGATATTTTGTCAGTAGCCAATTTCTCAGACACCAACATTTATATGAAATAAGTGAGGTTATAATTTGCATTGACTCACTGGCCCTGATTAAAAATTGTTTTTTTGCTATAATTTTTTTGTCAAGAAAACATATTTGTATTCTGTGTAAATATTAATTTATTAAAATCGCAGAGCGCTTTCGGCTGTTAAGCCATCTTCAGTGCTTACCTGCAAGTAAGTAATAAAGTTGGAAAATGTAAAAGAAGTAGATAAAGAATTACTTACCTGACGAGTAAGTAATTCTTTATCTACTTCTTTTACATTTTCCAACTTTATTACTTACTTGCAGGTAAGCACTGAAGATGGCTTAACAGCCGAAAGCGCTCTGCGATTTTAATAAATTAATATTTACACAGAATACAAATATGTTTTCTTGACTTTCGAGTCATGTGTACTCAGCTATAAAGTATTCACCTATAATTTTTTTATCTTCAACGTAATATAAAACTCAAAATCGCAAATTTGGCGTATTCGCCCTTTTGGCAAAACACCAACCGTTCATTATTTGTGTTGAGAATATTGATATTCAACATAATTAAAAGGATAATTTGTTCCAGGTGCAAAAGCTACCTACTTTATTCTCATACTTTCAAAATGTACGTATGTACGAACGAATGCGTTCATCCAAATTAAAATACATCTGCATAATCACACTTTTCAAGATCTATTACGACATATTGTGAACAGTGTAATGTAGGTAGGTGCGTACCTAATTTTAAGGTGGTTTTCTCATGGGACTCTTTCAATTCAACAAATTAGAATATGATTGTTGTCGGAATTTATATGCAAAGCAAAGCAAAGGTGGTAAGCAGCGAAACGATTTTTTTAAGGATTGAATGGAATTTGAATACAAGGTTAATAAAAGTGTTATTTTAGTAAGTAACTGATAAAAATAGAAAATTTTTCACGTCTTTGCAACAAGGCAATGACAATTAAAATGTACATAATTAGAATTGTCGATATCTGTCATGTATGAAAGCAATGCATTTATTTTGGAAAATATCCAAGACTGTTCTCACGATAATTAAAAAAAAACCAAACTGTAAGAACTTTGTTGACAAGCCCTGAATTTTTTTGACCAATCAGTTGAAGAGGTCTAGATAAGAAATCAAAAATGGTTCTAATAGGATTTTTAATTGATTTTTGACGTTATTATCAATTTTAGTATTGCATTGCACCAAGAAAGTTCACCGTTTTTTTCAATAAAATCGGATCGAGTTATCAAATGTGTCAAAATAAAATGTGTTTTGTTATATTTTCCTATTTTTTCGTAATTTTTCCTGTTTTTTGTTAAGCTTATTAAGTAATCGTAATGGTGTCCAAAGACGAATTATAGATAATATAAATACAAATTCAACGCATTCTTCAGCGAGGTAATTGGATGGTTAGGATCGGAGAAAATTTGGATAAACTGGAATATTCCTCATTTTTTTTAAATTTCATATCATATGATATCATAAGATATAGCATTGAAACTTTGTTGAAAACAAGTCCTTTTTATACACTTGACCTTTGTGTGCGCAGAGCAAGTACCATGGAACAATTACTTTTTTCTCCGATCGTGGGAAAAGTGACACTATTTTGACCTGTTTTTTATGCGCATAGCTCAACATTCAACAATAGTTGGCAGTTGCTAAGCAATTAGAAAATAACAGTGCGGTAATATTCTTACCGCACTGCTGTAGCGTGCGGTAATGTTACAAATGGATTATTACAATAAAATGAAACCAAGTACAGTTGTCAGAACCAAACATGAGCCCCGGAAAATATGCGAACTAAAATAAGGTCATCGCAAGCAGCAAATCAAGAGCCAATGTTAGTAATTGTTAAATATAATCGAAATAATATGACCGAGTGATTTAATCAACATACATCATTTTATTAATTCTGTATCAGTGTTGTCAATGCGAGGATGATTATCCGATTTTTAGACAATTCCACTAATTTGGATCCAATAGTTTTTCGAATATTTTGTAGAAGGGATACATAAAATGGCTATTGTTTCTGGTGATTTTCCATATTGACTGGGGTCGAAGACTTTATCTAGATAACCAATGTGTCCTTTTGGTAATTTTGACAAATTCTGATAATTTGAATAGTAAGTTCGGTTAATTTTCATTTTTGCATCGGCAACACTGGACTATAACCAGTTCATATTTTGTTGCTTTCCATATAAACATGACCCTTCTTTTTCATGACATTAATACAGTAATGTAATTTGAAAATATAGACATTTAGGGCGAACGGTAGTTTTGGTTTTCTTCCAATATAAATTTTTTATTAATATTTAGAGTTACATTTTTAGCAAGTTTGACTTTGTTTACATATCTCTTAACAGTTGACATTTATGGTATCGATATTTGGTTATCGATTCAAAATATCGAATTGTTACTACAAAAATACAACTACAGCGACATGAGCACGCCCACCAGGACTCACGTTTGCTTCTGCCAACTGTATGGTTTCAATTTTTATATTGATGAAGTTGTTATAAAAGGAATGAAAGAAACATTTTACTTTTAACGATATTCTTGAACACAAATTGATGTATGTTAATATTTACATTTATTGTACAGTCTGTACAATTTGTAAATTGTACTGGAGGGAGGAGGGCAACGAGAATTTATAGACGTTGAAGCTGCATGGCTAATTGTTTGGTTTATCTCCTTTCTTACTTACTTACTCTTTTGTATTCACGTAATCACTATTTTGTCTATTGTAAAACTTCCAATATGACAGCTGAAGAGATAGAATATTCTCACAATGTGTAAAAGAGTAGACGTTTTGTCTTATGGCTGAATAGGTAATTATTTCTATTATGAATGATAATTAATGGTACATCAAATGCTGCAAAGTAGGCTCCGTTTCACATAAGAATAAGCCACGTGAAGTTCGCCCACTGACTTGCGCAGATACCAAAATCGGTCTTGTTTATCTATGTCACCTTGTAACGACCGTTTCATTCCATTGGTGTTACAAGCGATGCTTCATACTGTCAGCAATTTTATTATTGACATTTCAAAACCGTCTTTAAATTCAAAATAGGACTATCTATAACGCGTCCAGACCTACGCAAAATATTGCATTAAAAATGGCAATGGTAATTGCAGCAAAATTAATTGTCCCATGGTACCTGCTCTTCGCCCACATAAAGTGCATACAAAGGACTTGTTTACTACAAAAGTTTCAAAGCCTTGTACATAATGGCACAGTACGTTTTCTACTAGGATTTTTGTCATAAAAATTTACCTATTGCTTTACCAAAATAGCTACCGTTCATGGTACAGCTAACACACACACACACAATAAAGCGGTCTTGATGAAATCCTGGGAATCAAGCAGAATTTGAGAAAAATTGCTTAATTGAAGGATAATCCACAAATTTCAGTCTGAAATATGAGATGAGGAACCTTGTTATTAATAAGCGTCTGTAAGTCTGGGTCTGCTCAAGCACTCTTTGAATCTTTGCGTACTTGGTGTTGTTCCACAAATGGATATATATTCAAAAAAACCTAGTAAATAGCGTGTACGTTAGACGGAGCAGTTTGACAAAATTTAGAAATCTAGTTTTCTTCTCTCATTAGATAACTGTTTCCACCGAACGGAATTTGAAGACAGGGCTTCACCAAATTGACCTGGACTAGAGGCTAGACTAGTAGCTTTGCCACTGGTATAAATTTCAGTGCGCTCTAGCAGTGTCTGTGAATAATTTCTAAGTTTCATTGGAATATAAATAAGTTTAATGTCAACGTACGACAAATATTTTGCAAGCTTTTTCTCAATAACGTGTGTAGTTACTCATATTTCAAATACTTACGTGCTTATTATTTTATCGCCTTCACAATCGAATGAAGTAATTCGCTACTTCCCTTCTTTAATTGTTATGGAATAAAGCATTGAGAAACTTGTGAATTTTATAAAGGTTACAATAAATCATCAACTGGGTTGGCTTACATGGCATAGTGTGGCAACTGAAGTTCAAATCTGTTTAGGAGAATAATTTAATTTGTATAATATACCTATATAAAACTGAAAAATGTGCATGTACATGGTGGCCCATTATCCAATTAACGCCTGAAATAAAACAAGTTTGATTTTTCATTCAAATATACCTAGTATATTCCAAGGAATAACAAAAAAAATGCTTGAGAAATATTTTGTTTTTAGGTTCGAGTTTTGAATAGTGATGAGCAAAATTGGTCTTGGTCTTGCAAAATCCAAACAACTCTCTTTCATATGAGTCCAGAGTCAGATATATTGAATAGTTAACGAAATATTAAAATTTGAACACTGAGAAATAGATGGTATTGGCTTATAAATGATGATATCAAAGTTATAGCTCATTCTGCCATTTTCGGAGATAATAATAATTTTATGTTTAACATAGCAGTAACGCCCTCTAGGGGTGATATTTTGTGGTCGAAGATAATAGCCAGTCATTTCTTTTAACTACTTCTACTATTAATATGTTTCCCCACAACCTGGGACAAATACTTTCCAAGATATACAGTTGTCAGAACCAAAAATAAGCCCCGGAAATATGCGAACTAAAATAAGGTCATCGCAAGCAGCCAATCAAGGGCCAATGTTAACTATTGTCCATTAGTAATTGTTAAATATAATCGAAATAATATGACCGAGTGATTTCATCAACATACATCATTTTATTCATTCTGTATCAGTGTTGTCAATGCGAGGATGGCTATCCGACTTTTAGACAATTTCACTAATTTGGATCCAATAGTTTTTCGAATATTTTGCAGAAGGGATATATAAAATGGCTATTGTTCTTGGGGATTTTCCTTATTGACTGGGCCGAAGACTTTATTTAGATAACCAATGTGTCCTTTTGGTAATTTTGACAAATTCTGATAATTTGAATAGTAAGTTCGGGTAATTTTCATTTTTGCATCGGCAACACTAGACTATAACCAGTTCATATTTTGTTGCTTTCCTTAGAAACTTGACCCTTCTTTTTCATTACATTAATACAGTCATGTAATTTGAAAATATAGACATTTAGGGCAAACGATAGTTTTAGTTTTGGTCCAATATAAATTTTTTTATTAATATTTAGAGTTTCCTTTTTGAAAAGTTTGACTTTGTTTACATATCTCTTAACAGTTGACATTTATGGTATCGATATTTGGTTATCGATTCAAAAAATCGAATTGTTACTACAAAAATACAACTACAGCGACATGAACACGACCACCAGGGCTCACGTTTGCTTCTGCCAACTGTAGCAGGATATCTCGCTTAATGGGCCACCCTGTACAATATTGATAGTTTTTCATTGTATGTAATATGTGCCACCTTTGTATGCGGAAAGTACCAGTAGCATTGTAGAATGCCAGTAGCGAATACAACGAACAGAACTTTTTTTATTCAATATACAGGGTGGTCCGTAAGTAATGAAGAAGAAGAAGTTGAAGAATGAAGAAGTTGTGTCAGATTGTAATATTTTTAGGCAAAGAATCTTTCATTTCACTTTGAACCATTACTCACGGACCACCCTATAGAAGAGCTAAGGGTATAGGTACATTATTTTCTTGGTTTTGTGTTATACACAACAGCAACGAACATAAACTTACATATTAAATATATAATTTAGCAAATAATGCCAAATGAAAGTGAATAATATAAACAGACAAAGTGCGAACGATCTTAAAAAAACAATAGATGGACAACGGTCACTGCAACCACAAAATGATGTCTTCCGTTGGATATAGAAGAATCAGCAAATATCGCTTGTCTGTCGCTGCCGCCAGAAAAATTAGGGACGAGGTATGAAACAACGTATGAATAATTCAAGAAATGGTGCTACTGCAGTTTTAGATACCCTGTTTTTGGCGTACTTTCACGAAAAATCTGCTGTATTGAAGTGTCCATCAAGCTAATCGTGTGAATATTCCATGCTGCAGTCCACCTTTATTAAAAAGAAGAACCTATAATACTACTACAGAATGTGCAGGCGAGCCTTGACCTAGCCAAACTAAAGTCATGGTTCCGGCACTGAGGCCACTGGCAGGCCCATTGTGCCATTCCTGCTACCTAAACATCCATGAAGCCGAGCCCTCCAATAAAGGCCACAACCTTTTTCAGTGGATGCCTGCTTGTGTATCCAGGGGCCATGACAGGGACTCCGAAGATTCGCCTGCGTAATACAGCCCAGTGTGGACACTCTAAGAGAACATGGACTGACGTTTCATCAGTCATGCCACAACCCCTTCATAGGGAACTTTCCTCTACTCCTAGGTTGTAGAGGTGCTTCCTCATACAGCAGGGCCCTGTTGGGAGTCCTGCTATCTTCCTCAGCCTACTCCTTGGTGGTTCAATAGCTGCCCCAGCGTGCCCATCAGTCCATCCCTTAAGTAGAAGTTTGGATTGTCTAGGACCCTGCAGAGCATTCCAATGAGCGAGGTGCTGGTTCCTCAGCCACTTCCTCGTCTCTTTGCGTATTGTTTGTTTTGTTATGCCGGGGGTCGGGCCCGGGCCGCAGAAAGGAGCTGCAACCCCTTCCGCAGCCAGTGCATCCGCCATTTCGTTGACTTCAAAACCAGAGTGGGCCGGAATCCATTCTAGCCGCACTGCGTTCCGACTTGCAAGATCAGCAAATCGTTCTCGACATTCGTCAGCAAGTCCTGAGTTGATGGTATATCCACTCAGAGGGATTTAATTGCTGCATTTATCTCGGCCTGATATGCAGATACATCATCACCCAATGGTATACAGATTTGTGTCCTTGGGTTCCTAGAGTAAATTCCAGCCCCTGTCTGTCACCAGAGCATGAGCCATCTGTGAACCAGACAGTCCCATGAGGCTGTGAATTCGTCTCTTTTTCCCAGGATTCTCTGTTTCGGATCATAGCCCTATATGGGGTTGCGAAGTAGTACTTGCGCAAGCATTCGTTAGACGCTCGAGCCATAACTGGAATATCTTCCAGGAGCCGGAACTTCTTAACGTGTCTGCACTCTTCCTCTCTTCGCACGTATCCCAGACGCTTCAAGCGCAGGAAGGCACTCCCCGCCTCAGCCTCGATCACATGGTAAATAGGCCGAAGACCAAGGATCACTTCCATCGCAACAGTTGGTGTAGTCCTCATGCAGCCAGTTGCCCCCAAACTGACCACTCTCTGAAGGCGTGCCAGTTGCGATTTAACCGTGACCAAGGTTACCCTCGGCCACCAGACCAGAGCCGCATATGTGAGCATAGGCAGCATGATCACTCTATAAAACCATATGATCGTTTTGGGGGTCAGTCCCCACCTCGGACCAATGGCTCTCCTACAGGCCCAATACGTGTATGTCACCTTGCTTAGGCGACTATTAAGATGAGCCTTCCATGTCAGTGATTTATCATAGATCACTCCTGGATACTTCCCCTGTTGAACCACCGGTAGTGGTACTCCACCAAGATGTGGACCCCCAGGTCTTATACCTCTCTTCTTGGTGAAAGCAACTATCCCAGCCTTGGCAGTGAGTATCTTAAACTTCGAGTATTTTGTAAAAGAAGAAATGACTGATATAAATCGAAAAAATCTAATGTGTTTGACAGGGACGATATGAATAAATTCTTGTTTGATGATATTTATCCAATGATAAAGGTCCATCAGTACGTCTGACGTTTTGTTTGAATCCACCAAGATGTACAACCACGTGCTGCGATATTCCAAATGCTGGTTCAGGACCAGTGAATGCAGTTTCAGACCCTAGCTTTTCCAGGGTGTCTGCCGTTGCATTGCTTACAACACCTTCGTGCCCACTTACGTGTCAGCTATTGTAGTTTGCCAGAATTAATAGTTTTGTAGGCGGAAATATACAAAAAATAATTTGAGAATTTCGTTCAAATCGTCGGTTCATACTTCAAAATTTTATGAGCTTCCAGTCACACGGTAATAGCTCTGTCTTGCATGAGTAATATTTCAATTGAAATTTAAAAATCTTGTATATGTCCTTAGATGAATCAATAACGAAACATCAAGTTTTTATGCTCATTTCGTTTTATCTCTCGCTTTCAATTAATGCAGTAATGATGAGAATTGTCGAATGTAACTGTTATTACTCGTTATTACTTAATATATTCACTGAGAAATCATACTGGTAATTATTCAGATGAAAAAGTAAAATTGAATGGTAGATAATATGATAAGAGATGATTTACTCATATGGAATATTCAAATGACAAGGTACAGTGGACATAATGTGTATAATAGATGCGACATACCACTATCATAAACAAACTGATTTATGTCTATGACTTCGGAGAGCATAAAATATAATGAAGAAATGATTACATCATCTCAGTTACCTACTAAGGGAAAAATAAATTTATACTCACGATTTCACTTGTCTCAAGTTGATACGAAATGTGTCAAGATTATCAATTATATTTTTATATAAAACATTGGCAACCACAATTATCTAGATATTTTATAACGTTTATAAGTATAGGTAGCAAGAAAAAACTAGGGGGAGGGCAAACCATGGTCGTTCAGGCTGTAAGATTTTATCACGGAAAAGGTGAATAAAACCAACATTTCCAGAAAATTATGTATAATTATAATTTTTCAAATTGTTATTACAATTATATTTTTTGAAAAAAACAATTATATTAGTTACATGTCTTGTCTTTTGTGTCTGCTGTTGTGTCTATTCCCGTCCTTCGCTAATTTTTTCATAGCAAATAATACCAACCGCGATGTTTTGATTGTACTTCTTCCGAAATGTGTTTGGCAGAATTGGTGCTAGCTTGTTGTAGAGTTTCGGAATTCAAAACATTTTTAATTGATGGTTTCAGCTGACGCCATACTGTGGTGGATCGTGTGGATCGTATTGTAGTGCTGTGTAGCGACACTTATCGAAAGTAGGGCTGAGGTAGAAAAATAGGTGAGTACTAAAGGTAATTAATGTGGCGCCATCTACATTTTAATCACTTAAAATGTCAATGTTGCCATGTTTGAATTATAAACGAACTAGATATTTCAGTGTTCCTGTGGAAACCCGGGACACACCTTCAATATATTTGTGATATTAATGAAAGTGGAAAAGTTGTGTATTTTGTTTGTTTTAAATTGAAAACATTATCTATTTATTCTTCGCCAATCGTCACACTTCTACTGTGGAGAAAGATAAGTACACAATTATTGCGAGAAACCTTTTTTTCAAATATATATTATGTATAAACCCAATAATTTTAAAATGTACACGAAAACATAATATTCATAATACCACAAACATATTTAAGGTGTGCGTCTTGGTTTTTTACAGGAACTCTGAAATATCTAGTTAGTTTATAATTGAAATATGGCAACATTGACATTATTAAGTGAGTTAAAAGTAGATAGCTGTACAGTGGTTACAGTTTCTAATTTCCCAGTATTCTACCTTATACCTACTTTCAACACGTGCCACTAGATAGCACCACAATCGATCCACCACAAAATGGCGTCATATAAAACCATCAATTACTTCTTTTTTGAATGCAGTAATGAATAATTAGCACTTGGTTATCTTTTTTTAGAGGGTTTTTAGAGATTCTACCCAATATCAGCTCAAACGCGAGCTTACGATACCATTTTCTTGAATAAGTTTCAATTGATCTGATAGATCAATAAACGATTTTAAAGTCAAAAATAGCTTAATTAATTCAAGTCTCACAACTCATAATTAAAGCATTATAACCCAAGAACAATTAGACTAACAATTTAATTTAAAAGAACAAAACTTAAAATATTTATACATTATACAAGATAAAAAAAGCAACAATATAAGTGAATGACTAAATCCCATGCGCAAACAAACATAGCACTATGCAAAAGAATCGACATATTACTCTGAAACTTTATAGTAAGCCCTTGATGTCAACAATCTTCTTACCTCTCTCCTAAAACGCACTTTGTTATTCATTTCCCAATATTTAATGGCAAATGATTGAATAATCTTTCACTATCATATAATATAATAGATTTTTTTATTAGAGTGGGGGAGGGAATAGGTGAGAAGACTATATGAGAAGCACGACTATTATAAGCACGAGCTGAGCAGATTTCCAATTCAAATTTCCGATGCATTCCATGATTCCAATATATAGATGCAGGCCAAAGTTAAAGTTTATTGCTGGACAAAGTAACAACAAGACTCTCTACACCCAATATGACACAAGAATCTAACAGCTCGCTTCTGCAGTATGAAGACCATATTAAATAACTGGTCTCTACAGAAACCCCAGAAACATACCCCATAACGTAACAGCGAGTCAACGAGAGTGAAGTACACATTCCTTGCCATTGTAGTATCCAACCGAAGCACTGTCCTCAATGCGTAGCATGCTCTGGAGAGTTTTTAATTTAAATTATTATTATGTGGCTCAAATTTTAATCTACTGTCAATATATAAACCCAAAAATTTGTTTGTCTGTAGACTTTGTATTGGCTCAGAACCCAAAGATCTATCTCACATTTTAATGATACTATTAGTTTTAGAGACATTATAAAGTGTTGAATCACACCATTCCTTTATTTTTATAATGTCTCTGCTGAGACAACTCTGTGACCGAACAGGATCAGTTGTATCGTCCGCAAACATAGTGAATACCCCAGATATATATCAATGTAGAAGACATCACAGTAAGAGGACTGGTCATGAGGGGATGTCCAAGGAGGAGTCTTATCACCCCTTCTGTGGAACATAGTCCTAGACACCCTGATTAATCACCTCAAGTTATCCTGCAGACTGGCAAATTTATGAACACACTGTGCGATAGAGCGCAGGATGGACTTAAATTAATTGAAAAATGGTGTAAGGAACACTCACTGTCGATCAATCCCAGAAAGACTGAGATGGTCCTTTTCACCAGGAAAAGAAGTTTATCGGGTTTGAAATCTCCCGAAATCTTCAAAAGCAAACTAAACTTTTCGGAAGAGGTGAAATACCTTGGTATTACCCTCGACAGGAAACTAACATGGAACTCTCATCTACACAGCAGAGCAAAAAGAGCATATGTGGCATATGAGCAGTGTCGGAGGACAGTGGGACGCACATGGGGTCTGTCGCCCCGTGTGGTCACCTGGATCTACACTGCAATAATAAGACCCATGTTAACGTATGAAGCAATTGCATGGGGACCGAAGGTTCTACAAGCAACGGTCATCCAAAAATTATATCAAATACAGCGAATGGCTTGTTTGAACATCACAGGAGCCATGAGAACAACACCAACCGCAGCAATGGAACTAATTACTGGTCTGACCCCTCTGGACCTACAAGTCAAGGAGGTTGCGTTAATGGTCATGGTACGATTGCGCACGGCTGGTGTAAACCCCGAAGTAGGAATGGGCCAATTGAGGTTGAGCCTATGGCAGGAAGCGCTCACTGCGCTACCTCTGCTGCAGGCAGCCAACGATGCAATTGAACCCAGGTTTTTGTTTAACAAACCCTACAAAATTCAAATAAAACAGAACACAGAGCCAGATGCTGCAAATGCAATACGCATATCTGTATCTGTAGAGTGGGGAGGGTGAGTGTGTAGGCTCACAGCACTTAGGCCACATGTGACCCATTGTACATCCTCCCGAGGAGTTGTCCTCCTAGGTCATTGTCCATCCTGTCCTTCTCAGGAAGGTGGACAGGTCACTAGGAGACATCTCCTTTATATCGGCAGGTGTAGGCCAAGACTCACCGAACACACACTCTCTTATCCTGCAATACGCATATATACAGATGGTTAAGAAATGAAAGAAGGCTCAGGCTGTAGAGTTTACTTGAGAGCACTAAGCCTCAAGATTAAGTAACACCAGCGTGGTTCAAACAGAACTGGCTGGTATCTCAATTGCCACAAAAGAACTAACCAGAAGAGGAATTTCTGGCAAAAACATAATTATCTGCACTGATAGTAGACAAGCCCTATTAGCCTTGAACAGACAACGTGTTATATCGAGGCTAGTACTAGAGTGCCACCAAGATTTAGCTGACGCCTCGGCAGATAACAACATTATCCTGAGGTGGGTTGAAGGGCACGACAGGAGTAAAGGAAATCGCATTGCTGATTCTTTAGCCAGGGAAGCCGCTGGACTAAAAATTCTAGGACCCAGTGACACCTACGGCCTAACGACTTCGACAATTGCGGAACTAGCCAAACGTTACACCCATGCTCAATCCCTTAAGAGATGGGATGGAATCAAAGGATGCAGTTTTGCCAGGATCACCCTGGGCGACCCTGGGAAGCTGGCGCCGAAGAAATATTTGGCGATTACCAGGAAAAACCTACGTTTAACAGTAGGATTTCTGACTGGTCACTGTCAACTAAGTAAACACCTCCATACTATGGGGCTAGTGAACACACCTCTATGCAGGATGTGTGAACAGGAAGATGAAACTGTCAGGCATGTCCTATGCGAGTGTCCAGAGTTATCGTCAATAAGAGAGTGTGTGTTCGGTGAGTCTTGGCCTACACCTGCCGATATAAAGGAGATGTCTCCCAGTGACCTGTCCACCTTCCTGAAAAGGACAGGATGGACAATGACCTAGGAGGACAACTCCTCGGGAGGGTGTACAATGGGTCACATGTGGCCTAAGTGCTGTGAGCCTACACACTCACCCTCCCTACTCTACAGATACAGATACAGATACCCCAGATATATTCAGTTTTGATAAATTCTTTATATATAGCAAAAACAGTGAAGGCCCAAGTAGGAAACCTTGGGGAACGCCAGAAGAAATTGTCCTCTGGGTGGATACTTCATTGATAAAAATAAACTGACTGTTGACGATTTGAAAGATAATACGATATCCAATTCAGTGACGTGCCCGTGAGTTGTTGTAATCGCGAATTAGAGTAGGTTTGTTATTATCTTCACCCCACCCCCTTTTGTAATATTTGTCGAGTCTAGAGCTACGACAAGTACTAAGGCAAAGTACATCCCTCTTGTCAAGTAATTTTAGAACAACGACTCCATCATGTTCTTCAGCCTTTTTTTGAGCTTTTCACTTGTAAAGTCAGTAGGATAAAATCTTCTATTACTCCCGGTTGCCCTCTAAGTGAGTCTTTCATTTCAGAAGCTCTTGAGCAAGAGTTACATTTGTATGCAAACTTTTATACCTCTGTCTTCAACTGACTATCAAGCATAAAAGCACACTAGAATAGGCAACTACCTGAGAATCGAGGTTTGGTTTTCGCGGACTAGGCTACCTACGCTGCGGCTCCCACACCCAAACGTTGGTTCTCATTTTCAAAATCCTTTTTTGTTATCCATAAATGAACAAAATATTTGTTTTCACTTTTTGTTGTTATTTTCTGATTGTACTGGTGCGCCCACCCAACTAACAAAATGGAATTCTAAGAGGACTGAATTGTTGTATAACAGCCGAATAGCGTTGTTTTAAGGACTGTTGGTTTTTATTAAGCCTTTTGTTGCAATAATTTTGTTTTTTAAAGAAAATTGTTGTATTAAATGATTTTATAGTGACTTTTACAATATATGCTATAACGCATTATACGATCATTTCTTTTAAAATGATAAAATTCCTTATAAGCAAGTTTATACAATATCAAAAATATCATATTATAAGACTTTATACCTATTGTATGGGAGTTATATAATATACTATATAACTAACAGCTACAACATTATAAAATAGTTATTTAAGTTTGTCTTATTGAAGCTGTATAATGTTGTATAATAAATACTGTATAGCATCCAATTGCGTTGCATTATAAAATACTTTTTGGTTGTATAGTGCCTAAATATTTTTCGTTATAAAACAGTTATCGTATATATCGTTCCATTTTACAATGAAATATTGCTTAAGGCATTTCTTTGGGATAAAAATGTTTTATTATAAATCACCATGTTCAAATAAGCAATTATTGTACCACTATCGCCGCCATTATGAGCAATTGAGTTGGAAACATGAAACTATATTATTTAGAGCATAATATTGTGAAAAAATATCCATATGAAGTGATAAACTATTAGAATCATGAAAAAGTATTATATTATGCAACGATTTTGTAATAACCATTACATGAGAGTTGCATACACTATTTTTTCTACGAAGAAATTTTATTTAAAAAAATACCCACTGCGCCAGAGACCACATGGTTGAAGTAATAGCATAAAGCGTATAAGTATGTTACTGTTATACAATATTAGTATTAAATTATTGTAAACAGAAACAATAAGTTTAAATATGTATTTGCCTTGGTCATTAAGTATTTTCGGTCTGGTGCTCGAAATTTCTTTTAAAAACTAACGCAAAAGATTTAAACTGTCATAAAACACACGAATATCTTAGAACTGTCAAACATTCTACAGAAGATATTGGGTTTGCCTACTTGGGTATTTGAAAATCTAGATTTCTATAGGTAAATTTTTCATTTTCAAAATGAAAACCAGTGAGTATCAATATGAAAATGAAAATTGGCATTTAATTCACAACTTATAGTATAGGAGTAGAAAAAAGTATTTTAGGATATTCTATTTTATCATTTTTTTAAAGTATCTACATGAAACTTTACCAGAATGGAAGCGCTTCATTTTCTTGCCAAATATATACCTATACTCTGTCAGTAAACTTTGCGGCGCCTCAAAGTTTGTGCTATTAGGTAAACCATCCAAATGAAATTATAATTTTTACTATCGATGTCCGCCCAAGCGGCCTAAGTCTCCATTTCTACAAATTAAATGTATGATGCACGTTAAAATTGAAATATAATTTGGTTCTAATATTCTTCCCTTAAAAATGAAATGCTCTTATAAACTGCTAGATGACAAAATGTTTCCATTCTGCTCGAAATAACATCATTATAAAAAATATATTGCATAATGCAACCATTTTGTGAGACCTTCATAGTGCCGCTTCAATCCCATTTAATAGATATGACTACATGACACACTATTAAATCATTTTATAGTAGCTGTATAAATGATCATAAAACAGTCGATTAAGAGTTGTATCAAACAGTCATATAAGAGTTGTATAAACTTTTATTGGAACTGTTATACAAACAAACAGTTGTATAAAAATGGACCCTTTTCAGTTGTATAAGGATCATTTAATTGTTTTGTAGATCGTTATAAGAATTTTAGTATCCTATAAGATATATCTTGTAGCTGTTTTTACAAACCTTATAGAATTTAAATTGCTACATGGGCGGGTACAGACATAATTTTGTCATTGGGCGGTTAATGTGTTAACAAAAGCGACAAAACTTGAAAGTTTCCTCATTTTCACACTAATTTTAAAAAATATATTAGACTACAATGGGTAATTGTTAGCTACTTTGATTTCTCTACACCTAGTAGATTGGTATACACATATCTACGATCTGACCTCATTCAGCTAAAATGCCATTATAACAAAATTCCAAATTTAAAAATTTCTTATACTTCCGCATTAATGTCGTTATTCCATTGGAGGTACGATATCTTTAGATTCTCCAGTTTTTCTTAAAACGTAACATTGCACGTATACCTATTATTCGTTTAATTTACTGTGTAAGAAATTACCACTCTCTGCTGGATATGTTACTCTTAAATAATTTATAGAATTTTTAACATTTCAATTAAAAACATTGAAACCCTTCTGTATATATAAATAAATGTATAAGTAAATATACATACAGACTTCTCTCTTATCTTCCATGCGTTATCTACAAAGCAAGTTTTTTTTATACACAAATGTAAACAGGTTAATTCGAAAGGGTAATTTCAAAATTTAAAATTATAATTTCACACGACAAATGTCAAGTCCGAGTGAAAATATTGTTAGCGTGCGTAGGTAAATGGTGAAGCTGATAGAATTCACCTGGACGCCTACACTAAAAGAAATAAGTTAATAAACAGATGGTGGTGTAATATTTGAACACCTTGTACACTTGCCACTCCTAGCTAATTATCGCCTTCAATAATAGAAATACTAGTTCCTTCTGGCGATAAAAGCCGGAGTCGGTGAGACAAAAGATTAATAAACAAAACATTATGTTTGAAGGAATTTAAATATGTAGAGGAAATAATTTTTTTTTGGTTAGTCGGTACATTTCCTGTAGATTTTAAAATGTTTGGGTCACCTAAAGTTAAAAAATGATCAGAGACAATTTAGTATTATTTATTTCAACAAGTACATAGAGTATTGGAGTGAAATAATCCCTATCAGGTGTTTGTACTTATCAATGACGTAGTATTTAACAATAATTAGATATTTTATAACTTCAGGTAGGTTCTCTTACTATTTTTTTCTTTAATCATCAATAATTTTATATAGTTATAATAATAATTTACATTAGCTTTTTCTATAATATGTGACAGAACTAGAAGTTCTCTATCTCTTATCCAGTATTCGGTTAATGCTTCCTGTGCACTTCTAGTCGCTTTACCAAGTCTTCGAATGAATAAAACTTATCTCCAAACTTGATTTTCACCTACCTAAATATAAATAGAAACATGGAAGGTGAATACAGGATTTAAAACAAAATGTAAATAGTCCTGGTTGTCGGAAGTTCAATTGTATTTTATAAATATTGGCAGCCGGGATTTCTAACTCAAACATGAAAATACCGGCTGTCGGGATTTCGATTGTAATTTTTAGGTCCTAGCTGCCGGGACCTAATCCACTGTCTATAAATAAACGCAGAAAGGTTAGGTAATGTTCTCCAATTCACAGGTAGAAAAACAAAAACCTGCACGTGAACAGTCTAGTCCACAAAACAGTCCAACCTTTGTGTTACTAACATAGAAAGAAATTTCCTTTCTATTCTGTTACGGAGTTCACGTACTGGTTACGTATTTTGAGAAATATCAATCTACAGTGGCGTCATCATAACCTATAGGTAATTATATTAGTTTTAATGGGCTCGTATACTAAAATTTTCAAATCATTGGTAACTGTCGTAAAACAAAGTACTGAGGATAAAAATATGATTCTGAAAATTTCATGTCAATATAATATGTCGTTCTCCTAATATAACCAATTAAACAAGCATACCGTAGCGGGGCGAAGACTATGACTGTGACGTCATCGCTTATGAAAGTTTATGTGCACAAACATTACGCTTCTGACTGTAACGTGCCTCGCGTAGAATTTATTTATTTTGAATTACTCGCAAAATTTTGTGTGAATAAAATAAAATGTGTGGACCTAATTTTAAAAAAGCAGACTCATTAAATCTTCCAGAAGTGGACTTGCTAATGATTATGGAGCTTTTTAATCAAAAATACCAGTTTATTAAATTATAATGTGACACATCGTTTTTGGCTGTTTTCCGGCAAGAATGATTAAAAATGTCAATATTTTCATAAATACATGTTTTCTCATATGATAACAGGGTGATTCCAGATGTTTCATTTTATTCCTGGTCTGGAGATAACGCTATAGGTTACTCAGTAACAAATTGCAATTTCATTAACTGCAACTACCCACTTAAAGGAGCTTCTCCAAATGCTATTTATGATGAATGTGTAGTGGAAATTAAATCATCAATGTTGAAAAGAACAAGAAAAACTTATTTTGACGAAGCAGGTAATATTAGTTCCAAATGTTTACATCAGATTCAAATGCACCTGTACCTCACTGGCAAAAAAAGCGATATTTGTGAGAGCTGATCCGGACTTTGAATCGAATAAAATAATTTCTTTTAAAACATAATATACGCCAGTTTTGTTGATGATTTGCTGAAAAAGATTACCTGTTTTTTGGAAAAAAATCAGTACCTTTTTAATAAAATTTAATTTGTGAAGAACTAATCCACTATTTTATGAAATAATTTTGAACATTAATAACACCACGTTGAGTCTTTTCAGGCTTTTCTGCCATTGCTTCCGTTTTTTTTGCATCCTTATTGTTAGATGTTTTAATCGTAGTACTTTTACATTCTGGAACCGCACAATATTTATAGCTTTTTTTACTCTGGTTCTAGTCCATTGTGTCGAATAGTTTAAATTATTTCTAAACGTTCTCATTTCACAAACATAACACTGTTTAGAGTTTGCTAAAACGTATAATAAATAATAAGCATATAAGCTAGCAAAATACTGTTACTAGCTAAGTAGTCATCTAACCGAGAACCAATCGGCGCGATATCTGCTCTCTCAACGAGAGATTTCATATGGGATGACGTCACGCCTGAAATTCGGAGAGAAGCGCTGTTTAATGTTTATAATTTTTTTTAGGCGACTTCGGAGTCTCGCTGACGTCTAATTTTTTTCACAGAGCTTCAAAATGATGTGCTCTTCCCAATAATAAAATAAGAAAAAATGTAAATGAGCCCATTATGGTCTTAGTTCTGTAATATCCGTCTTTGAGGGTTGTATTTGCGATAGTTTCGTAAAAATGAGAACGTATTTCGGTATGTTCAGAAAGAAAATCGCAGGTCGTTAAACACGCCTTTTTCTAGTGCCTACTTTTCACAAGACAGTGTTGGCAGTATTATAGAAATAGATTATAGTATAATACTATTATAACGCCTTACAGAGTCTTTGAAAATCAAAGAATAAAAACCGTTTACTAAGAAGCAACAGCTACTTCTCTGGCAATATTCCAGGACATTGAATTAAACTTCGAAGTTAAACGGGGCTGGTATATCTGGAGAAAAAATCGTTCATACTTCACGGGATGTAAGTATATTTACTTTTATTCCTTATAGTATAATCACAGATTATAAAAGAGAACAGATACGAATCCCGGTAAAACATCAAACCATTTTCAGCTCCGTCGTCAATGACCTTGGACCTTTAACTCGGTATGGCTGCGATGTTGCCAGTTTAAAATATTTTCTGAATTCCTTACCAAATTGCACTGTTGACTCTAGTGCCGGATCTAGTTTTTTTTGGAAGTTTCCACCAAATATTCAAATCTGCGCCATGAATTAAAACAATAATAATAATGGAATATATATTTATGTATTTATTTAATATCTTTATGTACATTCCTATGATTTGTTATAAATAGTCATTACTCTTGGAAGATTGATCAATGAATACATTTTTAGATAACACAAATAATCAAAAAATCAACCAAATTTCAAAGTACAAATAATTCTTAATTCATTGATTATCGAAGGGAATACAATATACACCTATGCAATGGAGAATTTTGATAATTATTTGTAGCACCAAAGTTAATATCAAAAACTTTAAAATTTCTTATATCATAGGCCGGAATATTTAATTATATATTCTCATCCCTTGGAAATCGAAAGAGCTTTATTTTTCTTTCCAAATAAAAGTTATTTGGACAGCCTCTGTATGAACAATACTCTCTGCCGTGATGTTTATTCATTTTATAAGAATAATATATAGTCTATACCACTATATTTTTATATTTAATATTACCACAACGCACAATCGATTTGTGAAATAACACAATTAATATCGCCGATTGAACACGTTCAAACAATGAAGGAAACAAAAATGGCGTTATGAATTTTGAGCACAGATTACAACTGATTTTAAGCTTGTTTTGATTAGGTTAGGTTAGGTTAGCCGTCACCGTTATTGTGCATGGTTGCCAAGGATATGGTTTGTGAAAAAAAGTATATATTTATGGTATGATTTTGATACATTTTAATTTTTTTAATTTTATAATTCCTTTAATGTTAATAAAATTGATTTAAAACAAGTAATTATCGAATATTTGTATCTGTATAATTATCACACTTAAAAAAAATGCTTATAAAATATGTGACCTATGATCGTAAATTGAAGGAAATATTATGCAAATTGACAACCCTGTTGAGAAATTTCGCGAAGCAGCCCGAACGGAGTCGACATAAGACGATGGGCATTTAAATGGCTATGTCCACCCATCTCTCTCTCTTTTCACTGTTCTCTGTCAAGCTTTCGTATCTGTTCTCTTTATAATCTGTGGTATAATAGTATATTGAGAAATAAGGGCCGGATATGAAGCTTACTTGCTTGAGGGTTTGGTATAACCAGCCGACGCTATACGAAGTGAGGTGCAATTTACTCATCAAATTCTACCTAAACACGATGTCTGTGTGAATATCGAAGAATTGCTAGCTCCAACGTCTTCTGCTACTTCCGCTCCAAGTAGTTCCCTAACTGAAGCTCCGTTGATATCCCATAATATAGTTCATGAAGTACATCACCAACAAGGTAAAATGCCTTCAATTTTCAATAATTATGCTTTATACTGTTCTATTAATTTCATGGTAACTAGGTTGGTAAATTAAAAAAATAGACCGATCCTGCAAAAATAGCTATA
>CAJUYG010000809.1:110261-122231 GCA_910591675.1 Galerucella calmariensis
TTATTTTTTTATAATTTTAAAGCTTATTGTGTCTGTATGCCCAAAAATAGTGTACTTACCCTTAATAAAATTCTGATTTAAGAGACCAATAATTTATCAATAATAAATCATACAACAAAGCACTTAATGTCAAAATAACAAATTTCAAATTTTTAAAAACTTTCCATCGGAGTATCATGTCATAGGTAACCACATGTCAGCAAATAATTGAATATTAAAAAAAAATAAAAAATTTGTCGAGAACTATCAGAGTTAGATATAGGCAACCCTAATACCAACTGAAAGGTAATAAATTCCCACGTTTAACAGACCCAACAGATATAGGGTGTTCCATTTAAATTAAGCCAGAAATTTATGTATTAAATAGTTAGTGTTATACTGTAATATTAAAAACACCCTGTATATGATAGCATACCAGTAAATATTGGAAACATAATGTTAAAAGCTTTTAGTGAGATGGTTTACAGCAAATGTGGTTATTTGTTTTTATTTTGAAGTTATTGTATTTTTTCGGAGGGTCTACAAATTATGAAAAATCGATTTATCCTGGAAACTGAACTAGATAGGTATAGGGAAATTTTAATGAACTCACATTATTTTTAATAGTACAATTCAAAAATGTGATAAAATACAGGGTGTTCCATATAAAGGAACCTAACTTTGATACGGCACGCTTTTTTGGAGCACCCTGCATATTCCAAAATATTTTTAAACTATAAGTAGTCCTAAGTAATCTACTTAATTCCACGTTTTATTTTTTCTAATTTTATTTGCCTTTAAGACGCCAGAGAATAGTTCGTTCATAGTGCCCCACCCTGTATAAGGACCGGAAGTGAAGCTTAGCAGCTTGAGGGTTTAGCATAACCGCACGACTTTTGCAAAAGCTGTATATCTTACGCTATTTTTTGTACCATCGGTTTATTTTATTCACCAACATTGTTATTATAGAAGTAGGTTGTAACAATGCCGGTGAATTAAAAAAAACCGATCGTGCAAAAAATTATATTTCGCACCAAAAATGAATAATCTATCTTATTCGCAAATGCAATGTCGATTCAACCCCAAACACTCCTGTAACCGTGAATAGTGAAAAGTTGACTCGTGACGAGTAAAGTGAATATATGTTTAATAAGTTTTTCAATTTGTATGTTATGCCAACTGGAAAGTAAACAATTTGCGTCGAAAATAATTACCAATACTGGTTTAAGCTGTTTTAATGATAAAAGTAGATTGATTGATTGGTTAAGTGAGAGATATGTACCTAAATACTTGATGCATTTTGTATTTGAGTGTAGCAAAAGCTTGCATTACTGGAGCAAATAAAGTTTTAAAAACATATAATGAAGAGACAAGAGAAACAGTCGAAGATAAAAGTGAAGCTTGGGATGTACTGTTGGCTTTCGCCAAGTCTATTTTTCTGGTTCCAGAGAGTTGCACTAAAGAAAATCTGACAGACCAAACATGGGCAAACTGGAAGAGGCGTGCTAAGGTGAGGAGTCCTCATTTTTCTTACTTAATCATTTCAGGATAAGTATGAAAGGAGCTGGTGTACTAGAAACTGGCAAAGTGAAGCTTTAAGAATTGGACAATGCTGTGTTAGACGTTTTTTGTAAGGAGTCGAGCCGAGTGTAGTCAGGCTGTCGAATGTCTCTGACGAGGAAGAAGAGCTTGATCCCATACTCAGAATTCTGATGCCACTAAATCTCATTCAACACCCACATTGCCAGTGACCAGTGTTTCCACACCGTCTTCAACAACGACGAACTCATTTGTGCGCAAGAAAAAACAAAAGCTCGCCACAACGTTGACAAAAACTATTGAAGATGAAAAAGTGCAAGCACAAATCGAATATTCAAAAGCAAACACAGATACTAAAGGAACAAACATGTAAAGCTGATCTAGACTGGAGCAGTGTGTAGACTGTAGATAATTCAAACATAAGAATTTTTTTTTTAAATACCGAAGGTACAATCCATAACACGAGTTTTTTTATGACTACGCAAAAATCTTTTCCAGTAATTTGTCCTTCTGGCTAACCAGTTGGTCTCCAAAATTATTCCTCCGTTACTTTCAAATCGATCCACAACCTAGAATTTTTTTAGTACACGACTATCTTGCCATGCCAAGAAGCATCCGTACCTCCGGAATGCGGGAAACGGAAAACATGTGGAGGAAACTGCAAAAAAGCCAGTGATAAAGCAGCGAAACTAAGCAAGATGTTGCCAAATATTGGGGGACCATCGACGGCTAAAAGAAGAATGCTGTGGGGAGTAACTCCTTCCATCGTTCTATATGGTGCGATGCTCATCGCTAAATATGAGGACCAGCTGGTGAAAGCGCAGAGGAAGATGTTACTAAGAGTAGCGTCTGCCTAATAAAACCACTTCGAATGTGGCACTACAGATAATAACAGGGATCCTTCCGATAGACCTGCTGGTCATGGAGAGATGCGAGATCCATAACCGGGGACGAGAAAACAAATGCGCGGTAGAAAACGAGTCACGTGAAATATGGAATAATAGATGGAAAAATGAAGAGAAGGGAAGGTGGACAAGGGAAATCATACGGGATACGGAAAAGTGGTTGGACTGCAAACATCGGGTACTGGATTACTTTCTGTCGCAGGTATTAACTGGACGTGGTTGCTTCGCAAAGTACACTAGAAGAATTGGTAAGACCCCAGATGATAACTGTGCACACTGCTTGGGCATCGATAATGCGTAGCATACCTTGTTTCAGTGTGATAGATGGACATACGAGAGGACAAATATGGAAAGTAAACTGGGTCAGAAAATTACCAAAGAAAATTCTGTAGATATGATGGTTTCAAACGAAAAGTCCTACGAAAGTGTTAGGGGATACCTGATATCGGTCATGGTGAAGAAAGAACAGGAAGAGAGGCAAAGAAGAGTATTGGGATGAGAGCAAGTTTTAGGACCTTGGGCTCTGACGTTATACTCGCAAGGGTAGTTCCAGAGCTTCGGAACTATGCGAAAGGTGGAAGTCGGGGTGGTTTTGGTGCGGTCGGCTCTGGTTAGGGATCTAGGGTGCTCGGATTTCCTGCGTGCGGGGTGTCCGAGTTGGGTGGTGACTCAGCTGGAGAGAATCCCACACTACCGGAGAAAGGTAGAACAAATACTCGGTGTCTGTGAGCAGTTTTCCACCCACCAAAAAAAAGGAGCATCCGTAAAGTAGAAATTTATGTCAGATCCACATACTGCTACAGTTAATCAAATGATCTCCATGTCTATCAAAAAAATCTGCCCCGTTTTCTGGTGGTGCATCTATTTTTAGCCAGTACCATCCACAGCACCACATACTTGAGGCATATTGGCTAAGACATAAAACATCTGAGCAGTGATCTGCATATTTTAAAACATATTTTGAAACAGACATATCTAGTCACTTGTCAGTTTGTCGCATTCATAAAGCGTTTTCGATTATTTACTTTTGGCTGCTAGTAGCAGCTCATAGTGACTGAATTCCGTTCGTTTATTACTGGGCGTGACGCCTAGTCTTACCTTCCTCTAGCCCCTCAAGCACGAGCTTCAGGCCACGGACATTAAATATTTGACGTTTGTCTGGTTTGACGTTGATTTAAAGGTTAAGATTGTGCCGATCACGATTTAATACGATTTAAACCTCACTAAAAATATCTAAATATGCAAAATTTTATTATCAAAAACATTATAATTGAAAACTGGTTTTGAGGATCCTAAAAAATAGTGTTCGATTTGCTCAAAAGTCGTGACGACTGAGGCGTCACGCACAAGTGCTTGAAGCCCAAATAAACGAAAGCAACAATTATAAAACCAAAATTTGTCAATTACTCATGTGTCACTCTTCAACTTGTCAACTAATAAAACGTATGAACCCAGGCCCGGGATTTGTTATGAAAGTATTAATATAATGATCGTAATTCACTTGGCATTGTTTTAACATTGTTTTCTTAGACATTTGCCAAATGAACTCATCTACCGATTTATGCAAATTTTACTGTCCATCTATCCGTACAAGGTTGAATAATTCTACTACTAAAAAGCGAAAATTAAAACCATAATAAACCTCATTGTTTGTGGTGGAATCAACAAGGCCAACTAAATATAAATGGGTTCTTTTGAAACTAAATGCATCGCACCTGTTAACAAATAATCGTGATAAACTTTTGAATTAACCATTAATGGAAAACGACGATCTCTCAATAAATCTCAACCTATTGATGGTCATCAACATTTCAACACCATTGTTTTATGAAAAATGTAATTTTTAATAGCGACTCATTTTCATTTCATTCACAAGTTAGATGCACGAGAATCGTCTTTTTTAATCAAGCTAGGCAGTCCCTCGTAGCCAATATAAAAAATATTGCAGCTTTATGGTAGAAAACCTGTTTATTCATAGACAAACCGTCAAATTTTATTACAGTTGTTCATTTAAGTATATTAATTTTTAACGGTTATCAGCCTGACAGTTAGTTTCTTCGTACTTAAACAGTTAGCAGTTGATGATAATAATAATAAAACTGCAATCAAATCCATTAGGAACACTAGTTGCATGGATTACCACCTTTTATATATGGATGACAATAAAATATACAGTAGACCTCAAAGATAATAGTTTAATACTAATATAACAAATAAAAAAATCAAGACTTATCAAAAAGCAGACCGTTCACTATGATGAATATCTTAATAGCTGAGTACACAAGACATGACTAGAGAGTCATACTGTAGTATACTGTATACTGTTTTCTTGACGTTCACTATGAAGCAAAAACTACTTCCCTGGCTATATGCTACGAAGGACATTGAATTACACTCTTAATTTGAACGGGGTTGGTGCATTTGCAAGATATAACCAACCATTTTGATTTGTAATTCTACAGGGTGATTCATAAGTAATGGGCCAAATTGTGAATCTACGTTCAGGAGGCCAAATTAATAATATTTTCATTAACAATAATGGGTCTTAGTCTGCTCCTTACTGATGTTAAAGCGAAAAAAATAAAATAGATTTTTGTTAATAGATCAGCTACTTTCCTACATAATGACTTGAAAATTGGGTATGAACTAGTTTTTGTAAGGGTAAACAAGAATGTGTGCATGAGAGGATTTGAGTTAACTCGTAGATGTCGCCACATGCGCCATATGGATTAGATAAAATCAGCTACAAATTTTTTATCGCTCATTATTTTACAACTTACTTATTTAATTTTGATAGCCCCATCATTTCTGAAGGAAAAAGCTATACTTCTTTGATCTTCAAAATATTAACGATTTTCGAGATATTTGAATTTTACTAATTCCCTACACTACATTTCACGGTGGTCGACGTAGCATTAATCTGTTAAGACACAAGCATGCCATGGAATGTTGACATTTACCTAACCGTAATTGATAATTGGTAATAATATTAAAATGAAACCATACAAAAATAACGTAATAAAACACATTTATTGTACGCCAGTTAATAAAACGAACAGATTAATGCTACGTCGACCACCGTGAAATGTAGTATGGTGAATTAGTAAAATTAAAATATCTCAAAAATCGTTAATATTTTGAAGATCAAAGAAGTATAGCTTTTTTCTACAGAAATGATGGGGCTATCCAAATTAAATAAGTAAGTTATAAAATAATGTGTGATAAAAAATTTGTAGCTGATTTCATGTAATGCATATGGCGCATGTGGCGACATCTACGAGTTAACTCAAATCCGACGACCTTGTCATTTTGGCATAAGTACTCAGAGATCGATTTTTCGTTTCCAGCGTCCAGCATCTCTTCCTATTTTATGATAGGGTCCATGTTTCAGTCTCGTTCGTTACAGTAGGTTTTATAATGGGTTATTTTCATTTTTCTTGAACAGTATTATGATTTCATCAGTGACTGGAGCATTCCAAATTATCTGTCGTTATTCTTGACTTTATTTCTAGCTTCCCATCGGTAAGGCCAAATAATTATGAGTCTAAATAAACAAGTTCGTTCATTCTTTGGAACGCATACTCGTTTTCTCCTGGCGTTTTTACTACTAGATTTTTTTCGATACCTCCAGTGTCTCACATGATCATATATTCTATTATTTCGAGATTGTTTTTAAGTTCTAGAATTTTTGCTTTTTCCTCGAGATTTTTAGTAATTTTCTCAAGCTTTTTCTTTGATTTTGCAAGGAACGTCAATTCATCTGCATACGCAATACACTGATTTTTATTATTATAGATTGTACAAACTGTTTGTATTATTATTATTATATGAAGTATGTACACGGAAAAAAATATATATAATATCAACTCAATTTATTTAGTCACTTTTATTTGATTATCTCGATTAAATTTCATTCATATCAAATACTGAATGTATTCGTCCGAGGAAATATTAAAATTGCTGAAACAAAATGGAATTGTCGACGTAATCCTATAAATTTCTTGAATCAAAAATGAACTTATCAAGTGAAGTATTTCCTAATTTACATCAAAGTATTATAATATTATCTCAAAAAATTGATTCATTCAAATCAAACAAATGAACACGCTTGATACAAATACACACTTGTCAAATGAAATATATTTTAACTTACTTTAAGCGAATAATATTATTAATTCAAATATAATATTTGGTTGACTCAAACCAGTCAATTCGCTAGGTTCAAAATTAATTTTTTTAAATTATAAATTTTTCAACTCCTTTTAAGCGAGTAATAATATTAATTCAACCTTAATATTTGCTTCTCTATCAAGCACGTACACTATATTGTTTAAAACAAAAAATGAATTGGTTTGGAGCTTAAAATCGCTGAAGTAACCAATTTCAACAGTCAATTCGAACTATTTATTCTTTTTTGTTTCAATAGATGCAATAGTTCAATCGGAATAATTTCATATTTGTATCGACTGATTATCTGTTTCATTCAAAATGTTGTTGCTTAGTAGATTGTCCTGTTTCTATCTATCACAACGTTTTCACTTCATTCTTCATTTTATATTGTTCTAAGATAGGAGTTACATCGTTAGGTGAGTGATAACCTGTTGTCTGGAAATTGTTCTGGATTAGCGGATTATCCAGGTAAATATAATTACGTATTCTATTTACAAACATTATATTATCTCGATTCTTCGGAAAAGTTGTTCATTTTTGGTTTAAGATGATAGGTAGTTTGTCTTGTATCAGTTGTATCTTAAATATATCGCATACTTCACATTCTAGACAAACATGAATTTAAAGCGAGATAAAAGTCGTTCGTGAAACCCGGCTTTAAACAGTAAGTAATGTCTTTTTTACAAAGTTACGGTACTTAGCTATGGTCCTACCTAACCTAACCTACCTAATTGAAAATGTAAGGTAATGTAAGGTGTCATTACCTTCACCTTAAATTTCTTATATTCATCATCAATTAGCAAATTGTTAATTCTAAGCGTTATAGTAGTGCTACCTAAATTCAGTTTTTTAGAAAGGGACATATATATTTATATTGGAAAATTCAAGAATTTCTTTTATGTTTGCTTAGAACATTCATTGAACTCTATTTATTTTTATTATCACTTCTTTGTAGATCAACATATATTATGATTTGATTTTCCCTGATGCCCTTATAGTGAATTTGCAAGTGGGTTGGTTCCAATTTATGGAAAAGTTATTGCGGTTGAAAAGAAATGCAGTTAGTGGAAGTTTAATTTATATTTTGTTTTGCATTCATATTTTATTTTGTAATTGTTTTTTTTTTAAAGGCTATGAAGTATATTCGACTTTTCTTTTTTAAAGCACTCAGTATGTATGTAGTTTTGTTATTCAATTTAACAACATAATTATTAACCTGAATCCAAAATTTGTTTCGAACCAAGCAAAAAAAATTGATATGATGATAACGTTTGTTCGTTAGATCATTTATTATAATTTGTTCAAAAAAAATTTACTAAATCATTATTTTACTCAATTGATATCATTTTTCGGATTCAATTCAACAGAATATTCACTATGTTGAAGCAATAATTTTATCAAAATAATTTATGAAAATGGTCCGGTTGACTAAATATTTGTTTCAGTCAACAAACAGTTAGTTGCATCAATACTTGCTAACCTGCCTTGAAACCAAGAAATTATTTTAATTACTTCAAAATAATATTTTGTCGTGCATATATGACACTTTAATTTAATTGATCCAAATAAATTTTACTTAATACAACGATTCTTTTTTTCCGTGTAGCACTTGTTAGTAGTGTTTAAACTTCCACTATGAGAAACCTAACAGTCACTGTCGGCCTTTCTCACCACAACTCAACCCCTTAATTTTACTGCGATCTCATCAAATTAAGACGGAATTATTTTGGAATAAACTAAGGATGTTTCAGGTGAAGAAATATGCTTCCTTTTACTTATTTGTCCATGATTACGTTGTTGCTGATTTTGACTGCCTTTAGGTTCTCCGTTTGAATTGTGTGATAGAAGAAGTTTATGAAAATTATCTGTAGGTTTTTCTTAATAAGTCGATGTCGATAAGTCGATAAGTCCTTTTAGACGATGTGTTATTTAATGCCATATTTTTTTTGCACTGCTTGGTCAAAATCTCTTTTGTTTCAGAATTAACTACCCGACGCATCATACGTTTTACTTCTGCCACCGGTACGCTTGAATCAATTTCACTTTTCATGAAAAAACTATCGACTTTAATTATTTCAAGATTAAAAACAATAAAGTTCTTGAGTTATCCATTCATAATTAATATCGTAAGAATCCCCTTCTCTCAAAAATGTGCGACAATTTTAGTAATTCTTAGCCATTTTCAGAGTTTAATGATATATTTTCCATTCATTTTCTTTATACAATTATGAATAGCTTCTATTTAGGAAAGGTACCAATGTTAAAAATGATATGACAACGAAATTCCATATACTCTGTTTAGTATTACTCTTATTTCAAATTGCTGACCCTGTACATAAATAAAGAAGGGGTGTTAAAAGGGTTAGAAAAATTGGGAAGGGGAAAATGTATTTGGTAACGTAGGCAGATCTGACAAAATCAATCAGAAGTAGAATTGACTGCGCCATCTCCTGGAAAAAAAAACAATAAGAAAAGTGAAAAGATTTCTAGAAATCTGCGCCGAAGCAATTCTTATCTTAAAGGTAGATGGTAGGATGCTGGAATACATAAAGAGTAAGTAAAATGTAAATGTCGAATAATAATTTTGAATTATAACGAAGTGGATTTATTTGAAAACTATTAACAAGAAATATAGTAAATTATTGGAACCTTCGAAATTTTTAAATCGTGTACATCGTATTACAAAGAAATAAATTATTGAAAACAAAAACACTACTGCGAAAAACAAGATATTGAACGAGGAAAGCTTAAACTTATTCTTCAGTATCTGGGAATCCTCGCCAGATATACCTTTTTGGGCTTTTTAATATAAATATTAATGAAATCGGATTTTTGTTTTCCAGATAATTCAGCTCATTTTACAATTATTGTTTTGGTTATATATTTGGAATTGGCTATTTTTCATTTGATACAAATATTGTTACACTTTTCCTACACCACTTTATATTTTTGGGGCGCCATATTGGCTCTATAAATACAGATCGCGATATAATTCTGTTCCTGTTCACTAGGAGTAGAAAATAGATTTCTATTCTTTATTATCTCATGTCTTATCAGTCTGGAATTAGTACTTACAATTAATCACATTTATTTTGAAAATATTCAGATTTTCAATTAACACGCCTTTAAAACTGAATAAACTCTCTTCATATTTCTCGCTTAGGAAACCGTTTCAATTTAAATTTCAAATTAGCTCATCATCACAGTTGAACATTATATTATTTTCGTTTTAATTTATTAACCTATTAGTTCCAATTTAAAACAGTGTGTTTTTGAGAGTCATGAATCAACCAAGGGACAGTTGCTTATTATACTGGTTGTCTCAGTACAAATTTTATTGTTGAAATCACTTTAGGATATTTCTCAGACTTACATTCTAGAAAAAATGAAGTATGGATATAAAAGGCAGATCAGAAGTGACAAGAAGTTGGAAGTATGATTGGAAAAACGACACAAAAATCATTTGCTATGCTTGGTGATTATGTGGTACGAATATAGGAGATTATCAAGTCCCTTTGATTTTGAATGTATAACAACAAACAGGGTTGGATATGCAAATTTTTGTCTAAAAAATCACATTTTATTGGCCAAAACTACGAAGTGGACCAGCATTATCTTTTTTGAATCCAACCAGAAAATGCAAACTTTTTGTAAATTTCTTTATTTTGTTGATGTTACCATGACGATAGTGATTCATCCTGGAATGCGTTCATAAACGTTACAGAGTACACATTTCTCACACTTTTTTGACAATCATCGTTCATAAATGGAATTTTTGTTACTTTGTGACTACTCTCCCAGCGTTCATAAATATACTTTGGCATTTCCAATGTACACATTTCTAGACCGCGGTATGGAGCGTGGTAATATTTTACCGAGTTTGCGCTTTTAAAAAATGTGAAATAAGACGTAGTTTTTGTAACCGGTTACCTAGAAACAAGAAAGTACAAGTACAAAATTTTTAAAAGAGCTCAAGATTAATCCCATAATATGGATCAATATATATTGAGTTTTTCAATAGTTATTCTCAAGTTTTGTTGGAATTGCTTGTGTAAACCGTTTCAATAAAATCTCCACATAATTTTCTATTCGTTGTGGCGCAACTTTTTTTTCCAAGAGAAACTATTGAAATTTCTTCTTCGACGTCACTATCGCTCTCGTCGTCAATATCATCAAATAAATGATATTTTGCACCCAATGTCACCAAACTTTGGTTTTGGTTCAGCATAGTCGATATAAAAGCACAGAGGAAAATGAAATAACATAAACAAAGTTGTGGAAACGAACAACAACAATGAAACTTACAAATTTCATAACTATATGAGATGTCTGTTTAATTAATTAAAATTTGACAGTTATATTACCATAATGTGTTCATAAATCACGGGTCACAATGTGCTCCATTTCAAATGTCAACCAATTCCATTACAGAGTAAAGTGACACTTTGTACATTCGTGTATGAACGCACTCCTGTTCTGTCAACGTTTGACATTATGACATTTCATGATTTGATTTGTATATCATTTATTTCAATATTTTAATTTTTTTTTAAATACTGAAACAGGAGCAAAAATGTTCCGCAAGTCTGAGCTATATAAATAAGTTATTAAAGGCTGTAGTAAACTTCATCGGGAAGAATGTTATGCCCCACATTTTATATTGAAATAATTGTAATGGAAGCTGCTTCGCAGTAGATGATCGGATTAGATTAGAATTGGAGTGGCTCTTTGTCCTATCCCACTGTGACCTTTGCAGATCTATTGTGGTCCTCCCTATATTTGAAGCTCAATATCTAGCTTTATTATTTCTATTAGACCTATTAACCTGGAAACCACCTTCCTTGCGTAGCCCTCTGCTCTGGGTTTTTCTTCTAAGTATAGGTGAAACCGCACCCTTGCTAGGCATTCGCACTTACAGAGTATGTGCTTCGCGGTTTCGTATTCTTCCTGGCAAAACCTACATAGGCTGTCATCTGCTAGGCCAATTGTGTGCATGTGCTTCCTCAACCTACAATTTTCGGTCAGCATTCCCACCATCATCCTCGTCGTTTCTCGACTGTGACATAGTAGGTCGTGTGATAGTTTGGCCGAAGGGGCTTTTTAGGAATAGTTTGGCGTGCCTTTGTCCTGGGGTTTCATACCACCAGCGCAACGCCTGGTTGTTTATCCATTTGTGGATGCTCTCCTTAGTGAGGTATTTAAAAATTCCACAGGAAGATTCTGGCCCTATCAAAACCTTCCTTGCTCCCTGCTTGGCTAATCCATTGGCTTTTTCATTGCCTTTTCTTCACCCAGGCTAGGGTCACCATATCATGGCTACCTTGAGTGACTTGTCTTTGTCTTTGTCTTTGTCTTTGTCTTTGTCTTTGTCTTTGTC
>CAJUYG010000810.1:0-18707 GCA_910591675.1 Galerucella calmariensis
CATGGGGACCAAATTACCTTTTGAAATTTCGTGACGTCATCTTTGGGAACCAAATTACCAACTCCGATTCATAGAGTTCAAGGTCAAATCTCAAACATATGTTTCCTACTAACCTACTAAAAACTAATTTTATACCACAAGGTATTAGTAAACAATTTCTGCATAGATTTAACATCTTCTTCACTTTTTATTTTTACGTAACTATGCATGTAATAAAAAATTTAACAGTATCATTTTATGGTGTTGGTAAGTGAGTCTTGAACTTAAAATAATTAATATTAAAAGGGTACTTTTTGTTACAGGTTCCAATAATGAGTACATCTTTAATATTGTAGAAACTACAAAAATAAGAATAGTTAATATTTAATGAATCTCATCTAAAAAAAACCTGTCAAAATGACAATGACATTTTATAGACCAATTAAGATTAAGGTTATCACTCATAGACTACTAGCTCTGACTGAGGAAAGTATTATAAGGAAGACATGATGGAATGACATTTTCTATTCTATCTTGAGGGAAATTGGAGCATCAGATTGTGACTCTATACTGGTATATAGGGAACTGGGAAGCGAGAAGTTTAAATAGCTTTTCGTTTCGGAGTTTTAGGTCTCTAAAGATTCGAAATAAAAAGGTTTTTGGAAAAAAAATTAATAACATCCTGTATAACAATTTAAAATATTTTTTAAATTGTTTACATTGTTCTAAACGGATATTTACTATCAACTATTATAAAAGGCAATAAAAAAACTTAAACAAGAAGTAAGCAATAAATTTTATTTCTGATTAACTTTTGCTGTTTTGTCGTTATTTTTACTTTCTACATTTTTTAATATTTACCAACATCATCAACAGACGTATATTTGACTATGATATAATAATATATTATTTATTCAAGTGTTTTTAAATTTATTCGTATTTTTAAGACATTTTTATTTTATATTTTGCTTTAATTGTGATTTTTTAGAGTGGAAAATAAAGGTTATGATTGTTTTATTTTATATTTTACCTATTAAAAACAAATATTGGTTATTTTCATCTAAACTACGTCCTCCATTTCGATTTTCTATATCCCTCGCATTTTTTAAAACAAAAAATTATAATTAAGCCACAAGTCAACTTTTCCGTTTATTTTGCCTAACCCTGTATGTTGAAATTGAAATTATTTGTCATATTTACATTCTAGGTGTTGAAATTTTATTTAAAAAAGTCATAATTAAGCTACAAATCAACTCTTACGTTAATTTTACACTACCCTGTATACTGTGTAGCGAGTATCACTAATTAGATGTCAAAAATACATACAATTTACAAAAAAATCAATTCTACTCAAAATCGAGACGAAACCACACAGCTGAAGGTCAACTAAATAAATAATGATTCTCATCCAATTTGTTAAATATTTCATTTTTGCGGTTTTTTATAAACAATAATGCCACAGTATTATAATACATTTTTATCGGTAAAATGCAAATTATTCCAGTGATAAGAACTACCCATCGTCATTTTTGTTAAATTTTTCAATTGTAAATATACAAGGACGAAATCGTAAGGCTGAGGTATTTTTTCGAACAACTAGATCCTAGTCTATACCGGGTGTCCCCAGTTATTCTATACAGGCAATATCTCGCTTATTTGCCCAGATAATTAATAAATAAAAAATCTGCAATTAATGGCATCAAAGTACCTTCCCAATGACTTATAAAAACATGTTTTAAATTTGACAGCCCTGTGGTAGCTACCCCTCACTTTTTATTTTCAAATGGAACCCCCTGTATATGTCATTAAAAATTGTGATGAAATTTTGTGTGTGTGCAAGCGGATTCGATAATGGTTTAGATTCATAATTGGTCCCGGTAGGTGGCTCTGCAATTCGATATGTACTGAACAACTAAACGGATGGGCTGATAAAAATGAAATTTTTTCTGTCTGTTCAAGTAAGTATTACCGGATAGTTTAGATTCACAATTAGTCACGGTAGGGGGCGCTGCCGGTTTATAGTGAATAATTCTAGAATGGATGAGCCGATTTTGTTGGCACTTGGTATAGTAGTTTTTTTATTCGGTCTTTTCTAACTTGTTTGCCCGGAATATCGAAAGAAAATTCAGAAAAGTCAATTTTTCAAACATGAATTTCATTTTTAATTAACCAAAGTAATTGTAGAATGAATCACTGAAATGTCGTACCGCCCTAATTTTATACAGCTTGTCCACGTTAAATATTAATTTAGTGAAAAATGTTATTCTTGATAAAAAGTTTTGCTTGTTCTAAAACCCCATAAAATGGAATAAAATTCAACTTTTTCAATACCCGTCTCATTTTATGACCAGTTTTATGAAAACCTGGAGTCTGACTTTTTGACATTTCTTCACATATTGGCTAATATCTCGGGAAACTTAAGGTTTGCAAGGTTCTAGTCTACGCCATTCGATTCAGAAATGAATTTTCTATAACAAGAGAAATTTTCCACATCGAAAAACCTTAGATACGGATTTTAGAATTTTCAGGTTTTGAAAATCCACACCGAAACTTATACGAATTCCGTGGACACGCTGTATATGCGAGAGGATATTCCAAATCCAGATGGGACTTCCCAATCGACTCTTAATAATAAATATTACCTTTTAAACGCTTTTTGAATAAGCACGTTTTATACAAAAGAGATTCGCGATATCGTCAGTCTTAACAATATCATTTCCCTGCGTGCATGTGTGCTGTTCATATTTACTGAAAATAGTGTCAGAGTAAACAGTTGTGGTTATTTTTAAATTCGCTGAAAACTGTTTTATGTATTTTTCTAATCGACCACTTGATAAGTGTGTGTGTTTATACTGTATTTCAGTGTTAGATTGTTTGCTATATTTTTAATATGAAATATATGGAATTAATTTTAAAATAAGTAAGTACTTACATAGTTTATTTTCGTTCTGAATGATATTTTTATCTTTACAGGAAATGTTCTGATCGAACAACTCGATAAATGCTTTTTCGGTTCTTCTAACATATCATTTGTACTGAACTATGTTAGATGGTGATTGTTTTTTTATATTTTTAGCATTTCGTTTTCGAAAAATTGGGTAAGCTGAATTTTTGTTTGGTATTGATCAGAATTGAGCTATATTTGCAGTTAAAAATGTACTAGATATACCTAAAGTACTATTGACTACTTTTTTACTTCAAGTTCTTCGTTTACTTCCAGTACTTTGAAATTGAAGGTACTTGTTGTTTGTTTTGAAGTCGTATCTGTGGTTTCTTCCTTTCATTACTGAAAGTAGTGTTAAATAAGGTACTTGGAGTTCTTTCTATTGCTTTTGAGCAGTCTGTGTACCATTGAATGGCATTCTTTCCAAGTCTGGTAATGGTATTTGGATCCCATTCCTTCTTGTTGCTTAATTCCGTAACTAATTTTCCATCATACCGTCTTGTGGCATGTCCCAGGTTGTCTGATTTCTAAGAAGTGAGGAGGTGTTTTATTTAATGATTCTCTCTCTACTTAGTCTGTATCTTATTCTTTCTGCAACTCTTTCCACCACTATTTCTTGTACTGGGTACTTGAATTTTTAGTTTCCAAGTACTTCAATATAAAATTGGGGTTTAGAAATCGTCAAAAAGTGTGAATATAGGTACAACATGTCCCAGAATCATTCCACCAAACGTAAACTAATAATAATTTTTGAATGAGACAAAAGAAAGCTCTTCAAGATTCATTTTGGTGGCTAGTACAAATACCGTCAATCTTATCACTTGATCTGTGGGTTTACACTGACCTTCTGTGACCTCTTTGAAAATCTACCAGCATCAAATAAAGTTATCTTGAGATTTTGGAATAATTTAGTACTTATTTTGATGGTGCTTTATTTTAATGTAAAAAAAAAATTCTTAGCCTACTATAAAACCAAACAAAATTTCAATGTCAAAATATTTTATTACTCAACATATTCTCTAGACCTTTCAAAAAAAATGTTTCTTCTTGCTCTGCAAACCAGACCTCCACAGCTTTTATTACCTCCTCGTTGGAAGAAAATTTACGACCTTTTAAACTTTTTTTCAGTTGAGGAACGAGATGATAGTCGGATGGAGCCAAATCTGGTGAAAAAGGGGGTTGTTCTAGTAATTCAAACCCTAAATCACACGAATTTCTTGCTTGGCAACATGAGATTTGTGTGCAGGGGCGTTGTCCTGCAAACACAAAACACCCTTGAATAGCTTTCCGCGTCGAATAGTAATCTCCGGTTATTCTTCTACCCTTATCCAAAAAAGCAACTCCAATTTTTCGATTTTCCCAATTTCGATGGACATCTTTTTTCTTTTAATTTATTGCGTAATTCTGGTTTACTTTTTTGACGTCCAACTTCACACTGATATTTCTAATGAGTTCGTTGCCATGGTAACGCAATATTTTGTTTATGCAAGGAACTGGTCTAAGCTAACTAGATATCAATACACATCCTCGTAGATAGTTTGTCAATTATATTACTTATTATTAGATGATTTTCATATACAAATTATAGACGCACTGGGTAGGTATGACTAATTTTCTAGACCTGCATTAATTCTTGCGTAACAAGTTTTTATAATATGATGATTCACTGGGCACCGAACTCAAAACTAGCCTTGCATTCTACGTCCACCTGAAATACCTTCAATTGGTTCTCAAAGTCGCGAAATAAAACTACCTGCCAAGCCGCTAAGGAATTTCTTTCAATTATGTACTTATTCTTTCGTTCTGTACACTTTTTTAAAACTGTTTTCACTTATTATCACTTTATATTTAATTTTTAAATCATTTTCTTTTTTTTTTTCAAGATGTCTGCCGAAAATTCCTCCCTTTCCTCGTTCACATCAGATGCTGAAACATCACCCATAGAAGAATCGCCGAAGATTCGAAGAATAATCGAGTGTTATGAATCGAGTGTAACGCCTTTTTCTCAAAACGATAATATCAGTGCAAACAGATTAGACGATTTGAAAATTTCACTGCAGCAAACTTTGGATACCACTTTTAACAACATCGGCGGCATAAGAGATTCGGATTCCGAAAATTTCGAAAATGAAAAAGTATCTGAAATCATCAGAAAATTCGAAACGTATCGGCAGGCTATGCCGAAATATTGTACCGCCAAAATTAGTAAGGACACTTTATTTTATTGTTGTCTTATTATAGAAAAATGCAAGGATATAGCGAGGATCAAATTTAAATATCCATTTAATGTAAGTAAAATTTAAAATTATTTTAATTGTAGTTAGGGAGGCGAGGTCGCTAAATGGCGACATTCTCGAGCGCCGTCGAAACCTATCAAAATCGAAAGATAAAGTAATGTTACGAACTCACTGATTCAGAAGACGGTCCTGTCGCAAACTATGAATGCGACCTTTCTAGAAAGGTTCTTTCGCAGGTAATATTCAGACTGTTCTCGAAGCGTACCATACAATGGTTTATTCACGAATGTTCTCGAATTATAAAGTATACAGAGGTGGTATATTCAAGAAGGTTCTAGAGTTACGAAGGACTATATATACGCGGGTTTTTGAGTGAGTGGAGGAGTTGTTCGGTATACAATGAATCGGTAAACAGTTTCAGTATACAGTGAGTGAACAGATAGTGAATATAAATAGTGTTGAAGATGAATTAGGACAATTATTATACCGAGTGACTATCGATTTTTTTTTACTAATCTGTTCGTCTATCCCAGGCACGCGTCACTACATTTAAAGCTAATACTTTCCAAAGTTGTTCCATTAGGTCTAAGGTATCTCTCATATCTTTAACTGCCACGCTCGAGTATTCCAGAAAAATCCCCTATTCGCCTCCCTAACTATTACGGTCCTGTACATTTTCAAAACATTTTGGTTCTTTAAATTTAGGTCAAACTAGGTAACAGTGGCAACATTGTAAATAAAAATGCATTTTAAAAACAAGGTGCTATTTCAACCAGTTAAGGAAGAAACCCCCTAACATTTCGTTTTATTTTAGGCTGAAATTCCTCAAAATATGGAACCTTTATGTTTTCCCGAAAGTGACAGTATACCTTCAGATATGTCGGATCTTTCACAAAATTATTCTCTACTCATTACCAATGACAAAGGGGAACGTACCTATGGTTATTGCAGAAGAGTTCTACCGGAAGGTTCAAATTGCTGTTTGCCATTAACGTACTGCATTCTTAGTAAATATAGAGCTCCTAGGTAATATATTTTCTTTATATTTGTAAATATTTTCATATATAATACCACGAGAGTGAAATGTCGGCAAAATGTTTCGATTGTCATGAAAGTTTGTTGCTTGGCAATTTTGCGAATGACATTTTTAACAAAACCACGAGCCGCTAGGCGAGTGGTTTTGGATTAAATGTCATGAGCAAAATTACCTAAAAGCAACAACTTGAATACGACAAGAGAAAAATTTTACCTTACAAAATTTTTAATTGAGTGGTATTCGACATGACTATTTCACGAGAGAAAAACTAAAAAATCATATGTTTAAACGTTTTATTTATTGCAAACTTCAATTATACAAAGCCAAAAAAATGATAACATTATGAAAAAAAAAATTACTTATTCATGTAAAAGGTACAATTATTATAATTGTACGTTGTAGCATTATTTTGGGGATTGTTTTGAATCATAACCTGTGATGAATTTAAGTTAGAAACTGAGGATTCCTTTTCTTCATTTTTATTTTCTCGAAGGTTCTCTATAAGTTGGAAATGGTGTTCTTCATTTAATTGTAAATATGGTTTCAAAGAATGGGCAGAAGAATGTCCTGTAAGCTTAATTACTTCTTGTTCACCAAATCATTCTTTTGCTAATGCAGATATTGCAGAAGCTCTATGTGAATGATTGGTTATTTTTATTTTTTTTGTGTCTATACCAATTGATTCTGCCGATATTTTCGTCCACTTTGAAATTGTATTAATTCCCAATGGTGAATTTTTGTACCATATTCCTTTCTTCCAATTTGGATGTACTGTTAAAAATAATCTTGTTGTTGTTAGATAAGGATTGGATTCTCTTTTTTCAATAATTTTTAAAAATAAACGAACGGGACACAAACTGTTGTTAGCATTATTTCTTACCAGCCACTTACTGCCAGATAAAGCTTTTGATCCTCCTTGTGTCGTTTTGGAAAAGATTGGATTATATTCTACCCTGCCAGTAAAATTACCTTTATTATCATATTCTTTTTTAAAGTAATTAATATCACAATTAGCAGCTTCATTTCCACGCCATGCTAATTCGAACGAACATAAATGAAAAAACTTTTTTTGTAACCCATCAGGATTATCTTCAGAATATCTTTCTACCATTTCCATTAATTCTTCTTTGGTAAACGCGTTAGAACTTCTTTTTGTGGTTTCAGGTTCAGCCTGAAGCTTTTTACGTTTTGTATCCCTGGCCAATCTAGCAAATTTCTAGGTAATATCTTTAAATGGATCAATTTTGATGTTAAATTCTAGAAAATATTTTTCCTGAACCATTTGAGCAGTCGTATTCCAAAGTGTTTTCACACTAGCTTCAGTATAATCAGTTTCATCTCTTTTTTTCATGTTAAAACCATAATCTTAAAGAATTTTTGCTATTCAGAAGTATCCTTTTCTAACGTATAATTACGTGCGTCCAGAAACATTCTAAACTGTTCCCACGCAGACTTTTTTGTCTTCATTGTATTTCGCGGTATACTTTGCTTAATTGTACTCTCTATTTCATTTATTGAATTATTTCCAAATCTTGTATTATTCATGTTAATAATACTTATTTAAATTTTTGAAACAGTTTTAATAATTTTTAGACAGTTAAATAGTTTCCTTAGAAACCACTAACAAAGATTTTATATTGAAGTTTATCACAGAGTGATAGAATTTTATACACATAGATTTGATATATTAAACGTCAAAAAATTGCCGCGACAAGACAAAAAAATTTCCAGTTCAAAACCTTCAAATTTTGTCAGTTATCAATTTACTCTAGTGAAATAGTCAGTATTAATAATGATCTCAAAATAATTTTGTCTTTCAATGTTATTTTTAACCGATTTCGGTCCGCTTTGGTTGGTAGGGATTTTGGTTAATATCTTGCTCCCCAACCTTTCATACTTAACAACACTCCAAACTTATGGCATTTTAGATCATTTCAAGAACTTTTTACAACTTAAAATCCAACTGTCATCCGTTGTTTACCAATAAACAATGAAAACTAAATAGAATATGGCCGACCTGTCAGTGACAGCATTCTGGAATTGCCTATTGTATGTGTAAGAAAAAATTGATAGCTTAACCAGCTTCTAATATTTCTATCGAAATAATATGAAAATAAAAATGCAATTTTTTGAGGTCCAAGTGAAGTTTCTTTTAAAAACTGACAATTCTATTATATTTTCTTTTTCAACTCACTGACAAATCATAAAAATCAAATTAACATTAAAATTATACACATAGTGAACATAATGAGGTATTTCTAACTGAATGAAAGCACAGTGTACACCGTCTTAGATCTTAGATAGTGTACTCTGTGATAAAAGCTTGGGGAAAGTAAGATTAAAGTAAACAAATAAAATGTTTCTAACATGATTATTTGCGATTATTAACATTTAATTATGTCGGTTGTGAGAGTTTTGAAGGTTTTTTTCGAGTCCGAGAATGTGCGAAATTAAAAACGGTTTTAATACGACAAAAATAAATTATGTAACGGTACGTATCGTTGTCAAAATCTATAAAATAATCACCGAACTTGGTAACATTATATACAAGTGTGTTGTTTTGCGGTTATTTTTATTTATTTAATATTTCCATACCACACATTTTTAGATATGTTTTTTATTTTATCATAGTTTTGAATGCAATTAGTAATATCCGTTTGATTATACTTTTGTTTTGTCCTTTAAATACGTTCCGTAACGAAGAAATCACGTAATGAATACATGAGTAGATAGATACTGAAAAATCAGCATCTAAAAAAGGTTAAAATATAAATTTCCTATTAGTTCAGTAACTGAACACCTGAAAATATCATAAGCACCTGAAAAGTCGCTGAAGACTCAATGAAGGCTCAATTTGTAGGTCACGTTTGAGTTTACGGAAGGGGGGAAAAATGGCCCCATAAAACCCTGAAAAACGGGTATCTCGCTAATATCTGGCTAAATATGCGAATTAGAGAAATTTTCTTCAGATAAAAAATGAAGATCGTCTTATTATCTACAAAAATGGTTTCTATTATTTTTTTTTCGAAAATATGATAGTTATCGAGATAATGAGACCTAAAGTCACTTCATTTCAGCTTCTGATGCTCTGCCTGTAGGAATTCTGCTGTCTATGCATTAACTTGTAAGCAGGCGGACGAATTGTTCCATAACTCGGCAAAAAATTGACTTTTTCCGATGACTCAAAGTTCATCGCAATGGGAAGACCCGTAGCTATCATTCAATGTGACTTGCAGCTCGTTCGTACTTCACAAAAATATTTAAAATAGCGGTCAAAGTTTTTTTTCACAAGATTTTGAGACTAATTTGTTCATATTTTTTTAAAAAATAGTCTTTTATTCTATTTTTTTTTAATAATGGAGCCTTGGGAGTTCTTGAATTATCTCAGAAATTTTTTTTAATATCTTTCTTGCGTTTTGATGAAAAATTTATTTGTTTATTCATTTATTTAAAAAAAAAGTTTTCACCGGTGTGATCAATTTCCCTGATTTTTGGAAAATGATTGGATTTTATTAAAAATCAAAAAGTACATTTGAAAACTAGACACTCCAAGCTTTAAAATGATGTGCATTAAAAAGCAATATATATGGGTGTTGTTTCTTTCAGTGGGTTTGGGTTTGTTGAAAAAGATTCAGTTTAATGAACCGAGTTTCAAAAGCGCATCAGAAAGGTACCTGTCGATATACAAAATAATCAGTATTCAATTTGACAAAATATAACTTAATTTTATACAATTTCAACAAACCTTTTGAATATTCTGACAATACTTTTAAACAAACGGAGTAACACGTTTGCTTTTCGCCTTTCTGTTTCGCTTTTACTCTGTCACATGAAATTATCAAAAAGTGCTTATCGCCTGCCAACTTGACAATTGAAAATACATTTTAAATACACATAATTACCAACTTTGACTCTATTTAAAACAAAAGTAAGGTGTGAAGTAGGATAAGATCAAGGTTTGGTTAGGTTCAGGTCAGCTGTAAATTGATCAATTCTCAACAATGGATGATACATTTTTAAATCGCGCTTGTTCCACAGATTGTACAGAACTCCGAAAACGGCTGAAATATGTTAATAAACAAATCAATTTTTCTTCAAAACGCTAGAAAGATACTAAAAAAAATCTCGGAGATCATTCAAGACATCCTAAGGTTCCATTATTTAAAAAAAATTAGGATGAATGAATATTTTTTTTAATAGTCTCAAAATCTTGTGGAAAAAACTTTGACCGCGTTTTTAAATATTTTTGTCAAGTACTACAAGCTGCAAGTCACATGGAATGATAGCTACGGATCTTCCCATTCTATTGAACTTTGAATCAACGGAAAATGTCAATTTTTTGCCGAGTTATGGAACAATTCGTCCGCCCCCTGCATAGACAGCAGAATTCCTACAGACAGAGCAACAGCTGAAATGAGAAGACGTTTAGGTCTCATTATCTCGATAACTATCAAATTTTCGAAAAAAATGGTAGGGACCATTTCTGTAGATAACAAGACTATCTTCATTTTTTATCTAAAGAAAAATTCTCTAATTCGCATATCAAGACAGATATTAGCGAGAAACTCGTTTTCCAGGGTTTAGCGGGCCATTTTCCCCCCATTCCGTAAAGTCAATCGCGTTAAGTTTTTTCTCGCTTTAAAACACCTGCCGAGACCTACGAATTGAGCCCAATGTAAAGTTTACAGGGACTTTTCAGGAGCTTTGTCGCTTCATTTACCGGACTACAAGTCTATATTTATAAATAGCAGTTTTATAGGTGACCTTGAACATAATTTACATTGCAAGGAAGTGTAACTATTGTATCTCTTTCAGATTTTACCGCAAAATTTTGGAGGAATTAGAATCGCGACATGGAATCCAAACCAAATTCAGAGACGAACTAATCAGCCAATTCTATTATCAGAAATTTCCGAAACCCGGTGAATCAATAAAAATAAACCTCGCTAACATTGAACCAAATGTTTATAAGACTGACGATAAGGAAAATAGTATTAGGGATATAGAAGAATCAGTGGATGTCGGTTCCTTTATTCCAGTAAATAGAACTGGGGATTTTATAGCAAGCAAAAATTCCACAGAACAAATTTTCGTCAACCAAAATGACATTAAAAATAATTGCACCATACCCAGTTATATAGTACAAAGTAAAGAAAAAAACGAGCTTGTTTTAACGTTACATCCAGATACTAGATTCGAGGATTCCGATCTTAAGAAGTTACATCAACTGCCACCGGATATTTTATTGAAGATATTTTCTTCGATGCTACTAGAGAGGAAAGTTATTCTTATCAGTTCCATGATAAGGTAAATATTTTTTATTCATTGTTTATTTATTTTTTATTCATATTTGTTTTTAGTAACCTTTCATCATGTATAGATTCCCTTCAGAGTATTCTCTACCCTTTCACATGGCATCACACTTGTATACCGGTACTACCAGAGTCCCTGTGGGATATCGTAGAAAGCCCAACTCCAGTACTTTGTGGAGTAATGTCAAATGCTGTTGCGAAAAATTACCAAATCGAAAATGTAAGTTTCAAATCCCAAAATTTGTACACTAAAATACCATATTTGACAAATAATACCAAAATTACCAACTTAAAATACCAAAAATTACCAACTTAAAATACCAAAAATTACCAACATTACCTCAAATATTACCAATTATTACCATATTATAATAACTCGATCTGCGTTGACACGCGATTCGACACGGTTATATCTCTCCCTGTTTATATCAATTGTAGGACGTTTAAGAGACAAAGCGAGAAGATTTTTAAAAGTGTAAAGCCGAATGCAGCGCATGAAAATCGTCGATCAGATGATGTGGTTGTGACAAGGGTTGCGACGTTGTAAGATTTCCTCATAATTTTAGTTTTTAATTATCGATGTTACTGCGCACGCGCATATTAAAAAAGTATCCTGAAAAATTTACGATATTACCCCAAAATTACTATAAAAATACTAATAATACCAAACAAAATACCAAATATTACCAAATATTTCCAAATAATTCCAAATATTTCCAAATAATACCAAATATTTCCAAATATTACCAAATATTTCGAAATAATACCAAATACCAAATATTACCAAATATTTCCAAATTTTACCAAATATTTCCAAATAATACCAAATATTTCCAAATACCAAATATTACCAAATATTTCCAAATAATACCAAATATTTCCAAATAATACCAAATATTTCCAGATATTACCAAATATTCCCAAATATTACCAAATAATACCATATTAGTGTACACCAAATACTATCAGCGGTTTCCACCTCGGTCTAAGGTCAGTATGGCTAACAAAGTGTTTTTTTCTGACAAGAATGACAGTTAAGATCTACCATTCAAAACATAAGATATTTATAAGTTTTTTTATCATTGCGAACATCTATATTGCTTTATTAAAATAATGAATACACCCTCGAAGCGTATATCTTGAAATTTAAAATGACTTCATAGCTGAATACTCAACATATCGGTGGCCAATAATTCTAGGAACTTTTGGTATCTCACCATTTCATTTCTGTTATTCTGTCACTAGTTATGTCAGATGTCAGTGGAAAAAGTAATTAGAAAAATAGAGTTACAATTAACTAGAAATGCTACAAAAATCTAATCGAAAATTGACATACACAATTAAGCGAATATCAACAAAAATAAATATAACTGACATTTGACATAACTAGTGACAGAATAACAGAAATGAAATGGTAACTTGCCAAAAGTTCCTAGAATTATTGGCCATCGATATGTTGAGTATTCAGCTAAAAAGTCATTTTAAATTTCAAGATATACGATTCGGGGGTGTATTCATTATTTTAATAAAGCAATATAGATGTTCACAATGATAAAAAAACATGTTTTCAATGCTAGACCTTAACTGTCATTCTTGTCAGAAAAAAACACTTTTTCTTGGCCACACTGACCTTAGACTGAACCCCTCTATTGGAACAGACTCTAATTCTTTTGTTTTAGGGTATCGTAGTGGATTTAGATTCAATGACTATTCAAAGAGAAGAAGGCGATGAAAATAAAATACTAGCACAAAGTATGAAAAAAGTTTGGAAAAGAAGTTTAGATTTAGCGAATAAAGCAGCAACTTCAATGGAATACGTTCAGTCTGTTTATTTGAGTGATGCCTACCTTCAAGTTTTCATTATGTGCTTTAAAGATTACAAAAAATACTTTAGGGATGGAGTCTTTCAGGTAAGATCACATACATTTTGTTTTACGAGTACTGTTTAGTTTGATTTTACACTTACACAACCTACAAATAGCATCTCAATGTCATATCGTATTATCAAAAAGACCACTTAATATTGTAATGTTTTTCTTATTTATTTACACTATTTATATTCACTTTCTGTTCACTCACTGTATACTGAAACTGTTTACCGATTCACTGTATACTGAACAACTCCTCCACTCACTCGAAAACCCGCGTATATATAGTCCCTCGAATCTCTAGACCTTTCTTGAATTCACCACCTCTGCGTATACTTTACAAATCGAGAACATTCGCGATAAACCATTGTATGGCCTGGTACGTTTCCAGAACAGTCTGAATACTACCTGCGAAAGAACGTTTCTAGAAAGGTCGCATTCATAGTTTGCGACAGGACCGGCTTCACAATCAGTGAGTTCGTAACAATATGTAATCCTTAATAGTTGACATTTACACCCCCCCTAATAGGGCTTGTCCACTGATCACAATATTTTAGAGGGTGGGAGGTGAGGGCGGGAAGTAGAGGTGTGTAATATGATACTTTCTAACCTTTAATGACGTTAGTAATGACAGCATTACATATATGATCACTGATCACATTATTTTAGAGGGTGGGAGGTGAGGGCGGGAAGTGATCGATGACGGCGGAGAGTCAGGGCGGGAAGTAGAGTTGTGAAATATGACACTTTCTAACCTTCAATGACGTTAGTAATGACAGTATTACATATATGGTTGTGAATAAAAGTATTTCATTGTATTGCAGAAAGAAGACTTTATCAAAAGTGGAAAATCTAAGGGTACCAGAAAATTCTTGAACATGTTCACTGAAACCTACATGTTTCTTGCCTTTATCGATACTGTTAACAACACTCCGGAAAATCTTACTGAATTCGATAAGAAAATCGAAATGTATGGATCTGAGGATTCGAATGTCATATTAGATAAACTTTTAGAGTGGAATAAATAAATCTAGAAATATTTTTGTATTGTTAATATGTTCGTGTTAAATGTAATATTTGTAAAAAAATGATATTTTTATACTTATTTTTAAATAAACGTTCTTTCTTATAACTGGATTTGTATTTTTTAACCAATTAAAATCATTGCAGTGTGATCGAGAGCGAATAAGAAGGTAAGTTCTTAAAATCCACCGATAGACTCTATCGATAGATAGTGAGAGATCAACATCTAAAAATTATTATTTTTCATTCTACCCAAAATCTACCATTTTTATAAGATTTAATATAGGTACTTTTTGAATTCAATGTCAAGTCAAGGAGTCCTGGCAAAATTTTTGGCACAACAACAAAACAGCCCTTTACGATATACAAACATTAATCGGTTGTCTTTCCCTGGATTTCTTAACCAGCAGAGAAGCTGCTGTAATTAGACGATTGCGGATCAACCATACCAGATACAAACATGGTTACTTGATGTCTTCTGAAAACCTTCCCGTCTGCCGTCACTGCAATAGTGCTTTAACCGTTAAACATATTCTCACAGACTGTCAGGAATACACCATTACATATAAGCGCCTAGACCTAAGACCAAACCTGAGAGAGTTTTTAAACTGCACCGCTGAAATCCCAAAGACATTGAAATTCCTCAAATCAACTAACCTCTACCACAAAATATAAACTAGATTGATATTTTACATATTTTATGTTTTAAGATAGTGTATGTATTTATATATGTCTTTTTGACTTTTGTATAGTGCCAATGGCCATAGTTGTCGAGGCACTTAAATTCTAATAAAAAAAATATATATATACAGGGTGGGGCATCTTCTGACATCGGAGGATTACATCGTTGTAGTGAGAGATATAACTTCACAGTTTTGTGTGAGCTAATACAGTTACTAAGGGCACATTTTGAAAATACTTTCGATTCTACAAGGTGTTCCAAAACCACGTAGCAGCACAAACTTACATTTTTTAAATGGAACGTACTAAATTTTGTTCAAGAATCGGAAAGATCTCAACGAGAGCGTTACAAAAATATAGCACTCTAATATATTATAAGGGTGTTTTACAAAGATATGGCCAATTATTAGCAAAAAAAGACCTCCTCTTTAACACTCTGCAAAACAGTAAATTATAATAAATCAACAGGTCTTTGTATTCAAATGTCATACACATATCTTTGGCTGTGCTCAGTATTAATTACTTTATTTATCTGTGACTTCTTTAATACAGGGTGAATCAGAACGCAAATGAAGCAATATCTCAAAATTTTTAAATGAATCACCCTATAAGTCTTTTTACAATTTGTTAGTATGATTAATAAACTTTCAAACGATGTAGTATACTTAGGGCATGAGTTAATGGAAAATCGTAGATATTTTATGATAATGGTCAAAAGCAAGTATTTTACATACACAAATTAAATGGTATTAAATTTTTACATGCAACATCTTGTAAATTTTAACAGTTCTAAGGCATACATTTCAATCGTAATTTTGGATGCATCTACAATATCTAATCAATGAAATAAAATGTTTGCTAATACCGGGAATTACCAAAAATTTCATATTTATTCATGTTTCACTTTCAAGAATTGTTATTATAGGCTTGTTTGAGAAAGGGCGAAACATAATCAAGCCATATTTTTGATTATATCAAGTGGGCTGCTATCAAAATAGTATCTACTAAAAAATGTCAAAAAAATATTGCTGTATTCTTCGTTGGTGTTGTGGAAGTGGATTCAAACACAATAGTTAACTTGTGGTTCCAACAAGATGGAGCATCTGTATATCACGTTCGTTGTGTACGTCGGTGGTTAAACAGACATTTTACCGACAGGTGGATAGTACGTGGTGGACCAATTTGGTGGCCTCCTCTATCTCCATATCTCACAGCGATGGATTTCTTTTTATGGGGATACATCAAGCAACTTGTGTATCAAACGGAACCTACTACCAGAGAAGTCGTGAAAGAGAGGATTCGTAACGCATTTTCCACAATAACTCCAGCTATGTTGGAAAGAGTAAGATCCTCGTTTTTGAAAAGAATTGCATGGAAGTAAATGGTCGCCATTTTGAACTACTATACTTTTTATAGAATGTCAATGTTCATTCATGTAAATGTGAGTGTTCTTATAAAGTTGGTTTTCATAATGGTTAGTTTTTCAAAAATAGAAAAAGTTGGAAAATAAAATACAAGCTTGCATTTTACATAACTAAGATATACTGTTTCCCTGTATATTATTTTAAATTTTGGAACCATTACCTAGAAACTCTTTCGAAAGCATCTCCAAAAAGATAATACAGGTCCGGCTTAACAAAAAATTTCAAAACTCGTCTTCCCTAAAAACAACACCCTGCACATATATTTTTTTTAAATTGCCTTTTTCTAATTGGAAAGAGTAATTAACAATGGTATCGGAGAGGTTTTTTTTTATTTTTTAGCTTGAAATGAAATCTTTAATGCACCTAGAGAAGCATCCTAGAAATTCAATTGTTTTTGTATGTTTACGAGTACAGACCACTAAAAAATGTGATTACAGGCGAAAAGCGAAACAGGTAAATTCGTTTTCGGAAGAATGTACTGCTAGCCTATTTTGGCGAATTAGCAATTAAATATAAAGCTTCCTCCTTGTGGTCACAGTATTCCATACTTAGAAGCACAATTTCAATAAAAAATGATGTGCATATATATTCGATATATTAGAAAGAAAGCGAAGATATTCACTGTTGATGAAATCAACCAGTTCATCACTACAGCTCCTAATGACATTCATCTCGCAACAAAGGTAAGGCAATTATGTGTTATTTGTAATTTATAAACTTCTATCAAAGACTTGTCCACCTAGTTTTAAAAAGGAATGTTCAAAAACATAATTTTATTTCGTTTCGTTGCTTGGAATGTTTTACTAAAACTCTAGAACCTTCTTGAATTTACCAAATACCAAATATTAGCAAATACCTAACCAATTTCAAGCTTCGTGCCGAACGGGCTCAAAAAAATCGAATTTACACATAAGTACTACTACCTACTAGGCAGGCAGCACGCAATACTCCCGCGTGTTGTGTAAAATATGCTTCACTACATCAATTTTTTCCGTCTACCGTGCATTTTTGAGCTATATTAATATACAGGGTGGTCCTTAAGTAATTGTACATAGAATTACAGTACGATCATCACTTCAAAATATTGGTATTTAAACCAACTAGCTTTAATAAAATGTTGATAAGAGAGATACAGGGTGTTAAACATGACAATTTAAGGTTGGGGGTTTGTGGATATGAGAAATCATAATTTTGTACCTATTTCGATGTATTTTGTAGAGGTGGCGCCTCTAGAGACTAGAGACTAAGGAGTATCGGTTGACTTCTTCTTTTTTTTTAATAGGGGATACCTTAGTCTCTTTTTCTTTCCGTGAATCACAGTAACAAATGAGGGTAAAATATCCCTTCTAAAACATGTTTATTTCGTCGATATATACACTGCTCGCCCAAATTATACTGAAAATAGAATTTACAATAACTATTTTCTTGTAAATTCTTGGAATATGCTAAGAAATTTTATTTATGAATGATTTTGGAACTTTAATACTTTTCCTGTATACTAAGAATGTCAAAAAGTATAGAAAAACGTTTTTAAATATTATCTATTTTTATTCGGGCGGCCAGTGTATATTGAATTCACATCGATGACGAACACTTGTTTATGTCGAATGGCATGACTAATTAATCAATATTAAATTAAATCTCGCTTTCAGTAACGAATTAATTTTTGAATCGGACGGTCGTGTATCGGGAGTGTATAAAGTGTATTTTCGAATTTTCGGGAGTGTGTACCTGTTCGAAATTATTTTCAGTAGTGAAACTGTGTGTCTTCGAAATTTTCGGTAGTGTACCAAGTGTAGTTCGAATTTTTGGTCGTGATTTCCAAGGATTATAATTCTATATACAAGGTAAGTCTTTATTTTATTACCTGGTAGTTACTATAGCTTTAAATAATTACACTTTTCAATTTTTTATATATTTTCTTCTAAAGATACATAGGTAAACTATGTTGTTTTCTAGATTTTACCAATCTATTATCCTTTCTTTACTAGCAATAAATGAAAAGAGTGTTTTTACAATATTTTGAGTCTTTTATAAATAATTTTTATACAAAAAGTTTAACCAAATCAATATTTTTACACATTAGTTAATAGAATTTAAAACTGTTTATAAACTTAAGACACGAGTAAACTATATTGATTTCCATACAGAGTTCGGCAAAAGTCCGGGACCGGACAAATATCGAAGAAAATATGAATTTTGT
>CAJUYG010000810.1:18807-36506 GCA_910591675.1 Galerucella calmariensis
ATATTTTTATAATGTGTAATTTGTGTTTTATATTTGTTATTTGTATTTATTTGTTACTGTTTGTATTTATTTGTTACTGTTTGTATATTTTCATTAATGCACTTTGCTAGTAAAGACAAACTTCTGGCAGAGTGCATCCGGTAGAAAACATCCTGTAAGCCGGTGGGGAATATTTTCCGTCGGTTGTAGATTTTCTGACCGATTGATTATATTTTCTACTGGCTGGGATTATCTACCAGTCATGGGTGACAAAAATTAAAAAGAAGAGAAATACTGGAACTATGAGATTGATTGAATTTGATCCGACGACTTTTGAATGCACACCAAGTAGGTTATCTGTGATGCACACACGTTCACATTGCACTTGCACCACAAAACACACATACCTAGCTAGTTCAGGAGATCAAGCAGAAAGTTGAGCTATTTTTGCGAATCTAATTTAATAATTTTTCGAAAAACTCGTTTTACTTTTTTAGGTTAACTCAAAAATTACCAGCAGGGCGATCGTTTATATGTCACGATACCAGAGAATTACCACATATTTTAAGATAAATTTTTTCTTCATCAGTTGTTAATAATTAAATTATTCTTTTAAATATACAGAGTGATTTTTAATTATTATCTCAAATGTTCCCTCTAAGTATATATATATATATATAAATTTCATATAATCCAAAAAGGAACAAGGAAATATTTTAAAAGTAAATTAAAACTAAATCACTTACATTTGAACTTCATGACGTAGGCTCCATCCCAATACCATTTGAACTGCACCATTCTTTCCATTATCCAGCACTTTTTAAAATCCCTAAACCGAAATAATCGAACCATTCCATATACCGACCGGCGATTGCCACCACATTTACCACAGACCTTACAAGTATACATCACATAAATTTCCCCATGGTACAGCCTCTAAGTCCACTACGTTAGAGCAACATCGAGCCAGTACCTGTGTTTATCTTGTTTTTTATAGAGTAACCCAACTATCTATAAAAACCGGTTGCATGTCTCATTTAAAATAGATTACATTTTAGAGTACTGTATTAAAATACACATCTCATGTTGTAATTTACTAAATTAAATACATACAATTCGGTCAGTATAGGGTAGATGAGCGTCATACCCAACAGCCTCGTCCTTTGAGCCCAAGAAAATCTTACCATATTACCCAAACACTCTTTTAAGTGAATACAAAGTTACAAGTATTTTTCAAAATTCTAATTAGGAAAAGTATTTAGAATTGCTAGAAATAGAATCAAAAAAGTGAAATGTACAACCTTAATAATTACTTGAAAAGAAAGGGAATTCTATTACCAAAAGAATTAATATTTATTAACAGTCTAATTTTGAAAAAAACTTTATAATCAAAGTACCACAAAAATTATAGCGAGTAGTCCAAGTAATCTGGGCACAAAAAGTGTCTTTAGTGAAATATTAAATTTTCTAAGCAAGATTTAAGAGAGATTAAAAATATAAAGATAAATTTACAGTGATTGAGTTGAAAAAGCAAAGATTGTCAAGAACTTCAAGTCTTTATTGTACCCAGGGAAAAATATGTGATCAGATATATTCTATTTCAAACACACACATAAATTTGAAAATTTGTGTAACCACAAGAAACATTTTTCAGTTTATAAAAAAGTATATTTATGATGTTACAGTATACACCATTATCTATTTCAATACAAAAAATTTGCAAAAAATTAAAATATGAAGAATTGGAAACACCCATAATAAAAATAAAATGTCACTTCTTGTGAGTTGTCTGGAAGATCTCGTTGTATATACCTAGTGCGTTCTGGAAGTGTCTATGCTAAATAAAAATATGCTAAACTAAATAAAATGTTTTAAATTTGGAAAAGAAATTTTAGGATCCTAAAAATATTAATTTTCTAAGGAATTTTTGTTTATATATTATTTGATTAAATTTATTTCTTTAATAAATAACAAGCTAGACTAACTAAATAATTTAAATTAGAAAATAAATTTGAGATCTTAAGATATTGGTATTTTTAAGTAATTATTTCTATTTTAATTTAAGAAAATATTAATTTGTGTCTGATGGTTGCCCTATACAGGGTGTTCCACGACGAGTATATATCTGTATATGGCAAAACACTTTCAAACATGGCAGACTTCCGATTCTACTGGAAGTCGACTGTAACTTTGTTATTTTAAATGGAACACCCTGTATATTAATACATTTTTAAAATCCACGTAAAATTTTAGTATACTTTTGTATGAAAACTTTTTTCGAAAAATGCATATTTTTTGAGTAATTAATTTTTTTGTAAAAAATTTGACGGTTGCAGACCCTTACATGAATTTGCCTTATTTTTTACCCCTGAATGCATTAAAATGGAAAAAAACCGGGTGGTTATATTTAAGAAAATGAAGAAATTTGATATTTATGAAATTAAACTTTGAATACTTTTTATACACACCCTGTATAAAATGAAAAAATTTTCAACATAGATTCAAATAGGTCTGACCTTGCTAAAAGCAACCGAACAGAAACCATTTTCATATCTTTAAGGGTACCTATCGTCGTAAAAAAATAATTTACAAGGGTCTACAACGGTCAAATTTTTTACAAAAAAATCAATAAATCAAAAAGTAGGCATTTTTCGAAAAAAGTTTTCAGACGAAACTATACTAAAATTTTATGTAGATTTCAAAAATGTACTAATATACAGGGTGTTCTATTCAAATTAAGAAAGTTGCAGTAGACTTCCGGTAGAACCGGAAGTCTACCATCTTTGAAAATATTTTAGTTGAAAATATCTTATCCGAAAACCCAAATGTAGAAATTTTCATGATTTTAATATAAGTATTTGCCATATACAGATAGTTTTAGCTCGTCGTGGGACACCCTGTATATTGACTTCCAGAACGTTGCACCAGGAATCCTTTGTTCGTCTGTACCTAAATTATAAATTCTAAGTTGTCTGGAGCAATCGGTTTTCTAACAAAATAATTAATAATATAGCTGACTAAATAAATGTTTTAAGCTAGGGAAAAATTGGGGGGCTATTGAAATATTTCAAAATCTCAATTTTTGTTTAAAAATTAATTTTTTAAGTAATTTTTCTTTTTATATAATTTGATAAAATTTTATTTCCATATTTAATAATATCTAATATGCTAGAATAAATAAATTTTTAAAATTTAGGCAGAAATTTGAAGCTGATTAAAATATTTCCGAAACTAAGCTATTGTGAAAAAAGTCATTTCTAATTTGATAAAATTTATATTCAATATATTACTGCTCTACTGATTAAACGATTGACTCACAGACGCTGAAAAAAATCGCCTGAAAAATAAAAAACAAACAAAATACATAAAAAATATCCTCTTGCTGGGGTGTTTCCAAAATATTTACTATTTTTATAAAATTATTAAGTCCCTAAATCATCCTATACGAAAAATTGCAAGCAAAAAACATTTCAGGCATACTTTTCAAATGACAAAAATAGAAACATATTTATATAATTAAAAAAATTAATATATTGTCACATAAAATCAAAAAAAGTTTATTATTTATTATTATAAAAGTTTAGAAGAGAAAATTTTGAAAAAAACTACTTTAAATCTAAATTATTCACCAACACTGAAAATAAAATAAAATGAAATTTTTTTGCGACTCCGATCTTTGTAGTTACTCCTAAATTATTATTATCAAAATTATTTCTATTTTTGTCATTCGTCACCACATTCTCCTACCTTTAGGCATATCGCATTTCTTGAGCTGAAACGATGCGAGGCAAAATCTGTAACAAAAGAAAGCAAATATAAGTCATACGTATTGTTTGAAAACAGACAAGAAAAATATTTTTTCTACGCCCATGTCTGTAAACGTCAAAAATCGCACTGTCAACATTCCTTGTAAATGACATTTAACAATAACATGCACGTGCGTTTTGAGAAGAAAACTTAAACTTACTTTATTTGGTTTATTTACAAACTTTTAATCAATGAAAAAGCAAAAAGGATTTTCGCATTAGAGAAATACATTTTAGTTTAAAAGAGTGATGCCCCCAAATGTCGGCAACACATTATACAATTTCTAAAAAAAATACGCATTTTCTTGATATGGATATAAGCGTCATCTCATTTATGATGTCAATTTTTGTAATAAAATATAGTATACGAACATTTTCCCAACTTTACCTACCAATTTGTCTGTTAATAGTAAAAAAGATGAAATTATGAGCACTCAGATGAAAATAGATGGACGTAGAAAAAGTATAGTACGTTACACGAGTTGTAATCACCCTGTACTTGATAAGATTATATTAATTATACATTATTTTTAGTTAAGAGCACAAGTAGAAAAAGAAAACAGCTGTACCATCTCAGAATTTACTTCTTTCTAAGATGGCTACAAAGAAATTAAGATTCCACTTGTGATGATAGAACTGTTTTGAAGACTTTTTAAAACACAATTCAAAGAATAATACTACATTCCATGTCTACAAAATTATTGGATATTATTTAACAAAAAGAGAGAAATGTACCTACATCCAGATTAATCAAATAATGCGAAACCCCACATTGAATAACACCATTGAATTTTAACATATTTGTTGAAATAACCATTGGAACCATATTATATTAAACTACTCTTATGGATGAACAGAAAGAGACTCTTCCTTAGATTGTATTTTGGTAGCATATAAGTGCATACCTATACCTACCATAACCAAGTCTCCGACATATTATAGGTATCAAGAGGTATTGCGAAATGACATTATCCTAGGTTTCATATATAACTGGGTTACTTGTTAGAATGTATATTAAGTTTTATAATTTATACTCCTAATAATGCAAATCTTATCTAGGTACACATAATTGGAGAAGAAACTATCCAAGATCAATTCAAAATTTAGCAAATCTTGAATTCCTACCTTTCCTAAATGTCTGAGCATAAAAAATATAACCAATAATTAATAAAAGATATGTAACAAAGCCTTTATAATATAATTTTTAAAGAAAAATGATTCCTAAATAATTTAAAAGATATTCTTTTCATCTGGTATAAGTATAATTAATTTTTGATGTTTAAAAAACCACCAGTAAATTTAAACAGTGGTATAAAATCAAAATTCAACATTTAGTTATATAACAATTTGAAATTACTAATTTTTTTAAATAAAAAAGAACCCAGTGCCACATAACCAGTATAATAACAATAAAAAGTATTAAATATTGTAAAATAATCATAAAAATCTATTATTTTTACCTGAATTACATTAAAAATATGCAGATTCACTTAACACGCACTATTTAAACCACCAGACAGACGCACAAAATTGGTCAAATAAAGCAATTCTTTGTGAAGCCTTGCATTCTTGGAATCGTTTTTTTTTAGGGTAAAAACAAATGCCGGATCGCAGTAATGCGTTTTTATTGGCCCTGGTATCGGCGGCCATAATTGTATCAGCTAGTCAATTGTTTTTAGTCTAGACCATTGTTATAATATGGAAACGATAAGTATTTATACAGGGGAGGAACATAAATAACTTTTTATATTTTATAAAATGTCATCGATTATGTTATATTTGAATTTGGCGTTGATTAAAGCCAGTAAATTTGAAATTTGGAACGGCTTCCAAGATTTTTATGATTTGTATCCAAAATAATTTCAAATAATAAGTTTAATATAACATAATTTTAATTCTATTTGATATTTAACTTGTAGTTATATGAAATTACTAGTTTTTGAAAATAAAAACAATAAAAGTGATTAAACATTGTAAAATAATCATAAAAATATATTATTCTTACCTGAATTACCTACATAACTATAGATTTATCGAGTTTTAAGACAGTTAGAACTGATGGATGTTCGTTAGAACTACCGGTGAATTTAAGAAGGATGAGATAATTCTATCGACAATCTATCGATAAATTTAAGAACGGCTTTGGTAGACACCGTATTTACCGATAGATGTCTAGACTCGCGAAGTAACGGAAACTGTAAAAAAATGAATGACAGTTGACAACTCATCACCATCTCGGTACCAACGTTGCCAAATTCAGTAGTAACATAACAATATTGAACTAGTGATCTGTGATCCCATAGAGTAATAAATAATTTATTACTCTATGTCCTAAACTAATAACTGACAACTGACTGACGTTAATGACGTTGACACAAAAATTAATACTTGAGGACGTGAAAAGTGAAATAACTTACTGCATTATTACTATCAGTTACTACTTTAATATAATTACCGAAATTGTTATTATTAAGAGTTATTTTTGAGATATTTTTGTTTTTATTTCTTTTCTGATAATTTAATCTTTTTTTTTGTAAATAAATACGATCTATAACTGGAAGCTACAAAAACGTGGTAAGTGCTGTCACCACATATGTATCTCAATTTTAATTATAAATTTAATAAATAGAGTATAAATAGACGTAATGTGATCACTACTTTAGTAACCTGCGACTGTAATACTGGTAAATGACTAATAATATTTTGTAATTTATAAGAAAATTGAATTCGCAACGTCACACGCATTATTTCCCAAATCCAGTTTAATGATAATACGACACATATGTATTTACATGTAAAATAATATGTAAGTAGTATGGTATTATGAGTAACGTCATGAAATGGAGATTTACATATTATCATCTTATCTGAATTGTCACTAGTAATATATTAAACTTTTTTTTTGCAAACCACCTTAAAAATATTATCCTTATATCTGTAACCTTTGTATTCATTCTAGGTGAAATCTTAGTTATTTGCATTATATAGTATAGTATTAGGCTACTATAAATAAATATGGTAATTAAATAGGTATTTCTCTGCAAATATTTAAAATTGATCGCTGGTTAATATTATTTTGACAATGGACTCAAAGTATATCTAAATAACAACAACTGGAGTTCCATTCGATCCATCCATTCATATAATATTACTAGTTCTAATAGGATACATGATTAGAAGATAAAATCAGGTGTTTAATTCTACAGTTTTCTAGAGTTATAAAAATACATAACACAACCAAAATCTATCTAAAAAGGCAAAATTTTGTAATAGTTTCAATGGTCTGTTATTCTGTTAACTAGTTCTATAAAAATTACAAATACTGATGTATGTGTGTTTTTTGGGGTGACATTCACTGAGACCTAAAAGATCTATTGTGCCCCCTTACTTCTCTCCTCAGAAACTAGTAGTTCCTTTAGTCCTATTTCCCGGAGGAATTTTAGGATGTCTGCAGCTACAAATACTGATGATTTGATTAAAGTTTCAACAATGAGTCTTTAGTAAAAATGTTTTCCAACACCAATATTTATACATGTTTTTTTTTCAGTTTAGAGTCAAGATAAACAGAAAATTGAAAATATTAGCTACGCATTTATACTAATACACCTTTAAGGAGCAAGTATTTGAGTCTTTAAAGGTTACCGTCCATAAGGGCGCTAATATTTTATATGACTTTAGTAACACATCAAAGTAAGTATTATTTAATAATTTTATAATGAATAAATTCAACTTATATTAATTCCTGTAAACCTGTACTATATAATGAAAGAATGTGGAATAAAAGTGTAGGAAAAGACAGTTCCGATTTTGAAAATTCAAAAAGTGGGTTCTTGCTTCGGTCACAAATACACGCTTATATTCAAAAAATTATGAAGTCCTTAATAATAGGAATTTTGAGCTGAAATTTCAGATACACACTCTCAAATGATGAACGAATCTTAAAAAAAATCATGGGAGATGTATCTATAATATTTTGTATACAAATGTACCCGAAATTGTAGAGTAAAATTTGAATTGGAAGTATTTGAATCAGAATTACTGTTAGACACTCACAACTTGATATAATATTGACACTTTTTACTTTGGTCAACTTTAAACAATGCAATTTACTACAAACTACCTAAATTAAATTTTATATAAATTCAAGACTTTTTCGTCTATTGTGGCAACGTTTCATTTTCCTCGCTTCCTGCTGCGGTTTTTCCGATCGATGAAAAAACGGAGCTGCAATTTGCGACCCTGCGCGAGCTTATCGATCTCATAAAATGTGACGACTATTCAGTGGCGTGCTCTCGAAATATTTAATTAAAAAATATCCTACAGTTTCCACAAAAAACATACAAAACAAGAATGTCAAATCTTTATAGCTTGTTAAATGTAAAAATTACCATAACCTTAAAATATAACTGTTTCTTTGCGGAAAGATCTACTTTATAAATATATACAGGGTGTACCAATCTTACGACAAACTTCGGTATGTGGGTTATTTTAAGAGATATCAAAAAATGTTATTAACAAAAATAGTAGATGGGCTATCATGATCCCCAACCCTAGTTACGCTCCTGTATTTTGACAAAGTGAACGCTTGAGCTGTTAGGACGCCGTAGGTGTATACGTGGAAGTGCTACGCGAATGTGAATTCCTTTTTTAGTTGTAGAGGTAGAGCAGCGCGTCGAGACACCCCCAACATAACCGTGCTAGAGTTAGTGGCGTTGAAGGGGCACCAGGCCTCCTCAGCGCTCATGGTGTCCACTTTAAACAGGAATGTTTGCTACAGTATGTAAAATTGATTTCTTTTAAATGTTCCGTATTGAATTTTTAAGCATATGTTTGTAATTTGCATAACATACTTCACAAGGAATTTAAAAAACGCCACTCAGTTAAAATGATGCAATATATTTAAAGATATTAATTAATTACTGTTTATTTAAAAAAAAATTATTTCCACTGTCGAATCTTCTCATAATTTTACGAGAAAAAGCTTGTTTGAGAATCCTGTTTTAAAAAAGTTTTAGTTAACCACTGGTTATTTTTATAAAAAAAAATTCAACAATATCTGTCACTTTATGTCATTTTATTTTCAAAATTTATGTTGTGGCTTCATTAAAAAGTTTTCGTCCCCACTACAACTATCAAATGTTGTACTACCGGTACATCGGCAGTACCCATAATATGGCCAAAGCTCCTCTACAAGAATTACGTATTTCAACCTCATTAATATAATTTCAAAAAAATTAACAAAAATCATATATGAACACCCGCCGAAATAATTATAAGTTTCTTTCGAAATTATTGTGTGATGAATAGGGATGATACTGGACTGTACAAGGTAAAAATTATATTTATACGAAAAAAATGTTAGGCGTCGAGTTATTATTATTATTCTCGGCTGTCATTTGTCAAATCAATTTTTTTTGTATTATGAAAAGTATAAAAAAATGTTTAGTACCGTTTTTAGGAAAAGAAAATAGTGGGTGAGGAAAATTTTAATTAATAAGCATAGATATTATTTAATTATATGACAAGTACTATTTTTAATTATTTTTTTTTGACATACATTTTATCCTAATCTTACAAGGGGGTTCAGAAGATCCCCCACAAGATTTTTTTTTAGATTTATTTAGAAAATGTATTGAGATATTGTACCTACATTTGATAAGTATCGTACAAGTGAAGCTCCCAGTATGGGAAGATCCAATTATTATTATTTATCATTTTTTTTTTATTTTCAGAGACATTATTAGCAAGAAGCATAGTTGGGAATTTAGGGCCCGAGCAAGCGAGGTGTATGACTTCGCAGCGACGTGAGCCTACCTGTTATAGGTAAATCGTAATACAACTTGGACATTTTCCATCAACAAATTTTAATTTTTTCCTTTTTTTAGGACTACAAAATTTTCATCCAATAGGCATAGAAAACTTCAACCATTTAGAGAAACGTGACTGACCATTGAGATTTCACGAAAAATTGATCAAATACCGAAGATCATCAATTTAAATAATCAACATCATTATTTCGCCTAAAATCCTAAACGCTACTGTGCCACTTCCACAATGAGTGTCAACGTTAATAGAAACGTCAGCGATGTATTCTATCGGTATAAAATGCCACGAATCGTGGCCAAAGTTGAGGGTAAGCAAAATTTTTTCATACAGGGTGTTTCATTAGGAAATGGCCTAACTCTAACTGTAGATGTGGATCAATTTGGTGCTTCCTAAAACCTATATTTAATGTGTCTTCTGCACTTTATAACCGAGATACAGGGTTTTTATAAATGTATCCCATTTCTTTCGAACCTCATACCTTCCGAGTTACCCTGTATATTATTTTGAAATTTGGTACACGTAATGACCATTACCTAGAAACTCCATCAAAAGCATCTCCAAAAAGATAATGCAGGTCCGGCTTAACAAAAAATTTCAAAACTCGTTTTTTTCTAAAAATAACCCCCTGTATATAGATTTTTTTTAAACTGCTCTTTGTAGTTGGAAAGAGTATAAAAGATCGAATCTACTATTTCCTTTTTATTTTTCCGCAGACAATTTTACTACCAAAAATGTACCCTCAAAGTAATAATTTGTGCACGTTTTGGGGGGTTAACAATGGTATCGGAGAGGTTTCTTTTTTAATTTTTAGCTTGAAATGAAATCTATATAATGCATCTAGAGAAGCATCCTAGAAACTCAATAGAGTACACGCATATTTTATATTTTGCTTGGATATTAATTTATAATAGTAAATATGACATCAAAAATTACTAATAATAGGAAATAAACCAGTTTCCATTGAAAATAACTCCCAAATTTTAAAATAAAATTCAAATTTCAACGCTCTTTTCCACCACAACCCGAGGTTTTCCGAACGCTACCGATGATACGTGTGATGTCATATCTCTTGTGTTTACTTATGTCAATATGGCCGGTATTGAATTAGGTTATGTGTAGTTGTGTGTTTATATTGTATTTCAATCAACTATTAATTGCTTAATCGACGTAAAAATATCATTTATATGTTTGTTTGAGACCATTACGTGTTTGTGTGTGCTTTTTTTTATTTCTAAAAGTCAACGTAAAGTGGACATAAATATTCGATATTTCCGAGGATATTTTAAAACTTTTAGAAGAAAATATTTTATTTACTAGTTCAGTGTTCAGTGACGATTCTTCCATATTTTGTGAGTAAAGATATGGCTAGCGAAGGTTTTGTAAAAGCACAAACTGATAACTTGCCCAAAGTAGACTCATTTATGCTGCTTTAATTTATGAAGTCAAACAGCTGCTTTAATGCAGAGGAAATAAGATGAGTTAATGCATTATCGTAAGTACGATTCAAACTATGTATTATATATAATATATATCAACCATATTTCGATGTGTGGTCGTAAGAAAATGATGTTTTTATGGTTGATTCCTAGACATATAGGTACATAACCTCAAACTATTTAAGAATAAAAATTACCAGCATAGAAGTAGGTACTCACATTAAAATGGTCTTCACAAACAAAAGTAATTCCCTTCTCTTAATAGTATTTTTGCTTGCGCCACCAGGTAAAGTAACAAATATTTTGTCTGGAGTTTTAAAAGACGTTGATTTACACACTGGAACAATTCTGTTATTGGAATACCTACAGTTTTTTTTCGGCTTTATCCATTTTTAAAGCTTTCAGAAACAAATTAGGTCACAAGAACTCAGAGCGTGATACACGAATAAGAACGTAAACAAATGACGTCACACCATGGGGCAGCCATCTTTATGACATAAAGCGCGTTTTGGCGGACTTTCAAATTTTATGATTTTTAAAGTCGTTTTAATAGTAACGTTTATATTTTTTTTGGAAAAATAGGCATTCAAGGTGTTAGGAGACCTGATAAAGCGTCAATTCCCACCAATAGCAAAATTTATGCTTGTACCCTATTGAGTTTGTATGTTTACGAGTACAGACCAATAAAAAATGTGATTACAGGGCCGTACTTAGAAATACTCATTCAATATGTTTCGAATATTTCAAGCACTCTGTATAAGGATATGTATCTGGAAGCTATGCACTTCTACATTGAGAATAGCAAGAGTAAAATACGTAAAATGAATTTATACTGCAATTTTCGTAGGTTAGACTTGCTTCGTTTGGACAATGCTGTTAAAATTTCTTGTTTTCTTTTCAGGTCAATTAATAAAAATCTCCGTTTTTTGAAGTATAAATTTATTTCTTGTATTTTACTCTTGTTATTCTGAATGTAGAAGTTCATAGTTTCGAAAGAAATAGGATAAATTTATAAAACACCCTGTATCTCGGTTGTAAAGTGCAGAAGAAACATTAAATATATGTTTTTGGAAGCAAAGCACCAAAGTGATATCCATCTACAGTTAAAGTTAGACCCTTTCCCAATGAAACACCCTGTATGATGTATTCTTGATTATTTTAAATAATTGTTATAATAGGCAAAGGAAATGGTATCAAAACCGTCATTGTTAACATGGCTGAGGTTGCTAAAGCTTTAGGTAGACCTCCAACCTACCCAACCAAATACTTTGGCTGCGAATTGGGCGCTCAAACCCAATTCGACTTCAAAAATGAACGTTTTATAGTAAATGGTTCCCATGACGCTTCCAAACTTCAAGATCTTCTGGACGGGTTTATACGCAAGTAAGTATTATTGAAATCCTTCTCAACTGCATTTTTGTAATCTCTATTTTGCTTTAGATTCGTTTTGTGCCCAGAGTGTGATAATCCCGAAACTGATTTGTTGGTATCTTTAAAAAGAAATACGATTTCCCAAGGTTGTAAAGCTTGCGGCTACCACGGTGTATTAGAATCCGTTCATAAATTGATGACATTTATTTTAAAAAATCCGCCAAATTCCAATCCGGCCAGTCAAGGATCATCTTTGACAGAAGGAAAACGTTCCAAACGCAGCAAACGTAACGGAGAATCAAACGGCGATCAAGACGATCAAGGGGATTCAACACTCGAATCGTCTGCTATGGATAACAGTGTTGATAATAACGTGAGTACATATTATGGTTTTGGAACAATAATTTTGATTGCACCTTTCAGGATGGCAGCGATGATGACCAAACAGAATGGGCAGTAGATGTAACCGAGGAAGCTGTAAGAGCTAGAATGCAAGATCTCAGTGACGGTGCCAAAAACATGACCATCAGTGATGACCTTGAGAAATCCGAAAAGGAAAGAATGGACATACTGTACAACATGGTTAAGCAAAAAAGAGACGCCGGTCTCTTGGAAAACGTCCAAACCCAAAAGGAAGTTTTAAACGAAGCAGAACGTCTGGAAGTTAAAACCAAAGCTCCTCTAGTTTTGGCCGAACTACTATTCGATCAGGTAAAAACTATTTTCACCCTGTATACATTGTGGTTAGTATATTTATATTTTTTTTATAGAACATTCTGGCTCAAGCTAAAAAATATCGTACGCTCTTCTTGCGTTTTATGTTGAACGATAAAAAAGCGCAGAAATATCTGATTGGTGGGTTGGAACAAGTCATCGCTTTGCATAGAGACAAATTGATGAGCAAAGTACCCGGGTTGCTTAAAGTTTTGTACGATATGGACATTCTGGGGGAAGAATGCATCATCGAGTGGTCTGAAAAGGTGAGTTTTTTCACTTATTTACTTACTATTCATTTACAAGTGATTTTGAGATATGATTCAATCGAAAATGAGCTTATTGGGAGGGGATAATGCAGTGGTGCTGTCTAGAGATACAGTTATAACCAAAATTATGGAGTCATGTCAATTGGTCACTTCTCATAAATAATCCTAAACTTTTTCTACTGATTTTAATATGTATGTATTTTGGGGTGACATTCACTGAGACCTAAAAGATCTATTGTGCCCCCTTTACTTCTACTTAATTTCTGAGGAGAGTCTTAGAAACTAGTAGTTCCTTTAGTACTATTTCCCGGAGGAATTTTAGGATTTCTGCAGGCTTCAACTTAGGTAAATGTTCCTCTTCTATCCAGAAATCTCCCAGGTGCTGTGCTCTAGGATTCTGAAGTGCTATCCAGTTGGAACGTATGTGGATGGAGGTTTCTTCTTCCGTGCCACAAAATCTGCATTCTACTTAGTCCACCAATTTGAGCTTTTTCAGGTGCCCATTCAGGCAACAGTGTCCCGTTAGGATCCCTGTTAAAACTCTTAGTGCAGTTTTACTTTGACTTATGCATTCATTTGATCTCGACAGGTTGTAGTCACCCCCAGAAGAGTCTTTGATTGTATAAGCCCTACTAGATCTTTCCAATGGTCAGATCTTCTCTTTTTATCGACTCTACCTTTTTCTTCCAATATTACATTGGGGCTGATTCCGCAAAAGGGTTCAGGCCCCCAGAAAGGTATTTCAGTCCCCCTCTTTGCTAGTTCATCTGCTATTTCATTTCCTTCTATTCCAGTGTGTCTGTTGCCAGCAGCTTCTGATGGTGACTTTATTGTTCTCGCCTAGTTCATTGAGTTTGTCTAGGCATTCCCACACCATTTTGGAACTGATTACACAAGAGCTCAGTGCTTTATTGGCTGCTTGACTATCCGACATTATGAAAATCCTTTGTCTTCTGTATCTTTATCAATTTTGAACTGGGCGCACTTTCTTATGGCGTAGATTTCCGTTTGAAAGATACTTGGGGTTTTTCCCAAGCCTTCAAAGTGTTTGGCCCGAACACTCATATCCCAGTTCCTTCTATTGCTTTTGAACCGTCTTTGTACCATTGAATGGCATTCTTTCCAAGTCTGGTAATGGTATTTAGATCCCATTCCTTCTTGTGGCATGTCCCAGGTTGCTTGATTTCTAAGTATAATAATAATAATTTTTATTCACAGAAAGGAAAGTATTTACAAGAATAAATGTGAACAAAAAAAAAGAAGCTACCGATAGGTGAAAACACCTGTTTCGGGAATATCAATAAATAATGCATAAGCCTAGAATTACATTAAATTTTAAAACACACTTATTAATTGAAATAATTTAAAATTAAGAAATACAAACACAAATGCATCTCCATCAAATTAATAAATAATGCCTAACTTTAGAATAACCTTACTTTTTAAAATGTAGTGAGTAGGTGGTTTTTTGGAACTTTAGTTCTTTACGTCAGGTTATGTTAGAGCGACGGGGGGTCGCGACGCAAAAGATCTGACCGTTACGTTATGTTACGTTGCTTCGTGATGTGCCTTGCTTGCGTGCGTGTGCTCTCTCCTGATTCTCTCTCTCGTTTACGAAGCAGCGATTTATATGCTTCGACCGGGAATCGAACCCGGGCCGCCCGCGTGGATGGCGAGCATTCTACCACTGAACCACCGATGCTATATTAAAATTCTATGCAAAGGTGGTATTCGCAGTGCTGGTGATCTACTTGAATTTGTTCGGATAAATTTTTACTATTATTTCCATAATTTTTTTTGCGCGATTGATCTTTTTTGTTTATTTACAGCATCGGTTGTCAGGACGGTAGGTTGTATTTACTGGTTTCTAAGTTTAACACGTCGGTAAGTGATTTACTTACCGTTCAGACGTCGAAAAGTAATGAATAGCATAAAAACAATTTCACCAAAATGCAAAATATATTTTAAACTGATCGAGAAGTATAAATGTCACTTTTGACATTTCGTTCATTTCGAAGAAATTTAAATTATTTTATTCGGAATTTATTTCAATACGATCGCGCAAAAAATGGTATAAGAATCTCGAACGTTAAGGGTAATTACAACGTTTGCATGTAGATTCCTCTCGTAAAATTGGACAAAATGATATGAGGATTAAGGGGTCTAGCATATTTACTTTTCGAAATACAGGGTGGTTGAAATTTTGAAATCTTGAATGTTTTAATTCGATAACTTTAAAATGGATGGATACATTGATTTGACATTTGGCAGGTTGTTTTTAAATGTAAAAGGGCATATTTTGATAGAAATAGTCGTTTGTGCAACTAGTGCGGATATGATGGCCATATCCAACAAGGACGAAGTTTGAGCACAACGCCGTAGGCGGAGTGCTCAATCGTTCAAGTGCGATATGGACAATCCACACGAGTCAAACAGCATATTTTTTCTACGACCCACTTAAGAAACAATCTAGAAAATGAAAATTTCTATAAACTGTAATATAACTTTAAATTGAAAATTTAACAATTCAATTTTATGTTTCCACTAATATTTTTGTGGTAAACGTACAGTTCTTGAATAACAATAAAAAAAACTTCTTCACGGGGAATCGAACCCGGGTCTACCGCTTGAGAGTCTGGAAGGCTTACTACTCGACCACCGAGAAATGTGCAAATCGTTTGTCTATAACGTCAGATGTAATAATTTTTGCTTAAAAGGAACTAAAGTTCCTACCGTGTGTCCCGCGACACGTTCTTCCTTTTTTAACGATTCCCTCTCTAGTTGCTCTGTAGCTTGTTCTTTCTGCAACGCTTTCCACCACCATATGTAGAGAGGTGACGTTGAGAATCACTTCCATACCTGCCGATTTCAGTAACAGTTTGTCAATTTCTTCCAGGTTTCTAAAAAATACGTAGCTCGAGAGGTTAGCCAAGAAATTCACGATAAAGCGGCGCCATTTATAAAATGGTTGAAGGAAGCCGAATCTGAAGATTCAGAAAACGAAGACGAAAGTGAAGACGACGACGATGTGGAAATTGAGTATAACGACAGGGCACAAATCCAACTGAAAGTTACACCTCAACAGAAACCAAAACCGAAACCGGCTGATGATGATGACGGGCAGGATGACGTAGACATCGATGCCATTTAAATAATTTTTCTATAAACGTATCGAACTTGCATGTTGTTATTTTATTCAGTGACAGTTGACATTAATTTCTTCTTATATATTGCATGTCATTTTATAACAGATTTGTTCTCTTAGCAAGTTCCTAACTGTTATGGACATGTTGAGTCTGCGCTTTTTTGATACTGCGCAGACTCAATATGTCTATAACAGTTAGGAAATTGCTACGGGAACAAACCTGTTAATTTCTGTTTAAAATTGTCATTATTTATAAACGAAACTTGCAAGTTTGATATTGTTTAGTTTTTATTGGCTCTAACTATTATTATAAAGGTGTCATTATTGTATGTCTATCTTTTTATTTTATTTAAGCCTCTCGATTTATAAGTATGTTAATATTGTGGTTGATCAGGATCCCTATTCTCTTTTTGAAAACATTATCCGTTAGCATTATATTAATTTTTATTTTACTGCAATATGTAACGTAATATTACAAAATAGCATTTTCTCATTATCGGAATAAGTTTTTTGATGATAATAATAATAATAATGGTTTTTCTTCGCAAAATGATTGTCGTACATTACATAGAATTTTAAATACCTTGGAGTGGTACGTATGAATAGAAATCCGCTAACCTGGCTAACTGTTTTTTTAACTACCTCTTATTTCGAGTAGTTGGAAAAACGTAATAGTTTTTGGGTTTGTTTACATACTATTTGAATTTTACTGTTTTAATGTCAATAAAATATTGTCGAAAATCATTTCTTGTTATTTTCTGACGATTCCAATATTCCCTATATACTTGCCGCCAAGTCCGAATATAGTTCATACAATATCCTTCTTGGTGTGCGTCATCGTTTGTGACGTATATCCGGGTTTTCGGTATGTTTGGTCACCGAGTACACCATCTAACAAGAGACGAAAGCTTTGTCTAGACGGGCGAAACGCGCCTAACGTCCTACCCTTAGGTCTCGGTACCTTTTGAGATTATAAATGACAATTATTTACAGGAAACTGTATTTAAGTAAATAATAACAAAACTGCCCGGCGACCGGTACGAACCGAATGCACAGAGGTAGAGGAACGGATGCGAAACGCGCCCAACGTCCTACACAAGAGTCTCTGTACCTTTTCAGATGAGGGAGCTATAAATGACAATTATTTAAAGGA
>CAJUYG010000810.1:40045-72432 GCA_910591675.1 Galerucella calmariensis
TACTGAGCTACAACAACTTCTTACCGAGCTGGACAACATTTTACAGAGCGAGAATATCTTGTATAACTGTATAACTGTATAACTGTAAAGAATTTAATAATAAGAACAGAGACATTTAGGTTGGTAATAAGTATTATACTTACCAGCATTCAAGCTATTTGCAGGATTAACAACACTAGGTACTACTGATTGTACTCCGGCAACGCATATTGTAACATTAACGGGATTCGTTGTCGGAGCGGTCCTCGACATCACAGCCATTCTTCTTCTAAGTAGCTGCGCCTGTTGTAGCCTAAAATGATTAAATTTTGTAAAAATGTATTCAAAAATTGATGTAGGATAATAATTAATACTTACCTTTGTTGTAATTGTTGTTGTTTAAGTTTATGTTTAATGTTAGAACAAAACGGTACGGGACACTTATTTTCCGGGCAGTGTTTAGCGTGATAACAACAAAGAGCGATGAGTTGTTTGCAAATGGGACAGCCTCCGTTCGTTTTCCTTTTGCATAGTTTGGTGTGATTCGTGACTCGCTTCATCTTTTGACAGCTCGGTAAGCGACAGTTCGCGTCTCGGCATTGACAAGCGTGCACCAAAGAATGTATACAACGCTGTAAAGAAAACAGAAAAGTATGAAAAAAAAGGGATTAATAATAATAACAATAATAAATACGTACTTGTATCGATAATTTTCTAGCTTCACCGGGATTGGCTTTGCTGTCGCTTGGAGAACTGCCGTCGTCAATGTCCAAGCCGAGTTTTTCCATCTTATGCGGATGTCCTTCCTTTTCGTAACATTGTATACACAAATCGAAGTCTTCGCATAACGTACAATGATATCTAGTTTCCACGTGTGCTTTACAACTATTACAAGTATATACAAATTTATCTTGACCTTGATTATGTAATTCGTACAACATTGACATTGTACTGTATTTGGCTCTTCTCAAAGAAGAGAATTCGTAATGTTTTTCGCGGGCGAGCGTTAGGAATGCATCTCGACCGTCCATTAAATCACAGTTTATAAAAGGATCGGGATCCTGAATAGGCTGTAATAATAAAAATTAAATAATTAACATATAAATATAATTATTAGAATGTTACCTTTAAGCTAGCAGCAGACTGTACAGTATGTAACCTAATAACGAAGAACACTTCTTTATGTTTTTCCATGGTAGCGAAAATTTTGGCCGAGAGATCGTTGCCGGTTTGGGGAGTATTGGATTTTTTGCTGTTTTTTCTTTGATTCGCTTTTGACTTTGTACTCTTTTTGGCTTTTTTCTGGCCTTTTTTCTTACCGTCAGGACCCACTTCATTCTCTTCTAATGATGAAAATATCTGAAATGTACAAATATGAAGAAAAAAATGTTCGAATAATGTTAGCATGTTCTGAAAAGAGTAAAATCGCAGATATACAATGGGGAATTTGACTAAAATTTTAATTAGCAATACTAGAGGAGATTTAAGACGTTGTCTTGTGGTAATTTCTTGTAATTTTATACAAATTTTGACAATTGAAGGCCTTAATGTGAAACAATAACAAGTCACACATTTTTCAAAATCTATTTCACTATATAATAGAATAATGCAATAATATAACAAGCCACTGGACAGAGAGCTTAGCTATTTGTCAATAAATGCCGCCACAATCCAGAAATCATGTTGTTGCAACTCTCTACTTTTCAGAGACTATTTGCGTTGAATAGTGACAAGCCACAGAAAATGGCGGATACCGATTAGTTCCTGCTATAATGTTAAGAAATGAGCAGTTTTAATGATGATGTTGAGTCACCCGTAGATGACAGTGATCTCGATAAGGATCATAGTCCTAGTGACAATGAAAATCAACCTAATAATCAGCAAGTAAGCTTTTTTTTAAATAATGTGGCTTGTCACAGTTTTGCACTTGAGCATTCTAATGTAAAAAATTAGTAGCTTGTTATACTATTGCATTTATATTCTAGGAGTCTGATGTAAATGATATGGCAAGTGAAGATAGTGAGGGCCCTACTACGACAAAAAGACCTAAACCTAATTCCCCCAAACGAACTACTAAGAGTAGGTGGAGACAAGAGAATGTAGAATGTAGACAGAAATTTTGCTTACTATGGATTCCAGGACACACTGGAATAGAAGGAAATGAAATAGCAGATGAACTAGCAAACAGAGGGACTGAAATTCCTTTCTGGAGGCCTGAACCCTTTTGCAGAATCAGCCCCAATGTAATATTGGAAGAAATAGATAAAGCCGAGAAAAAGAGAAGATCTGACCATTGGAAAGATCTAGTAGGGCTTATACAATCAAAGACTCTTCTGGGTGACTACAACCTGTCGAGATCAAATGAATGCATAAGTCAAAGTAAAACTGCACTAAGAGTTTTAACAGGGATCCTAACGGGACCTTGTCGCCTGAATGGGCACCTGAAAAAGCTCAAAATAGTGGAGGAAGAAGAATGCAGATTTTGTGGCATGGAAGAAGAAACCTCCATCCACATACTTTCCAACTGCACAGTACTCCAGAATCCTAGAGCACAGCACCTGGGAGATTACTGGATAGAAAAGGAACATTTATCTAAGTTGAAGCCTGCAGACACCCTAAAATTCCTCCGGGAAATAGGACTAAAGGAGCTACTAGTTTCTGAGACTCTCCTCAGAAACTAAGTAGAAGTAGATCTTTTAGGTTTCAGTGAATGTCACCCCGAAATACATACATACATGAACCCGATTGTAGCGACACCTACCGGGACTAATTGTGAATCTAAACCATCCAGTTATTCACTCAAACGCAGACACAAAGTTTCATGAAAATCGAACCAAGATAAGTTCAGTATTAACCCGACTGTAACGCCACCTACCGGTACCAACTATGAATCTAAACCATTCTCGATTCCACCAGAAGATACACAAAAAGGTTTCAGTTGCTTAGGAGGAGTTCAGCGTCGTACAAATGATCGATATACCAGTAGTACACTCTGTTTCACATGAGAAGAAGCATCGCGAAGTTCGTCAACAACTGTCTTGCGCAGAATAGAGAAATTAAGGTGGTTAAAAATGTCGAAGGTAGTGACGACTTTAAGAGCTCAGTAATGACGTTATCGCCTTATAACAATTAATAACCACATCGACTAAATCCATTTGGTATTGGCCTAAAATCGGTTAATATGGCGCTGGTTTTGACAAGTTTGCGCATGCGACCGCAACTTCACGTGAGTGAAACGGCAGCTGCCATTATACTCATTGTCGTCGGTATTTTTTTCGCGCAATGGGGATCGTTTGAAACTGAAAATTGGAAAGATTCTTATAGACTTACCGCAGCCTCTGCAGCTTCAGCCTGTTTCCTCTCCTCCTCCTCTTGATCTAATTCTTTTATACTTTCTTCTAAAACGTTCGGCCAAAAGTCACCCTCGAAATAAGGAAGATCCGCCGCCGATCGTAAATTATCTTCCATGGCTTGTTTAAGAATATCCTAAATAACAAAATATATAAATAATGATAATTATTATTTTACGATAAAAAGACGATGATGTCAATTTTAGTTACTTTCCTGCTTATCATAATAAACATTAATTTACCAACTGTAATTTACAAATAACGGGTTGGCAAAACTTCAAGACTTTGTCAGACCAACCGGTAAAATACCCCAGTTTGTTTTGACGTTTATTGACATTCGATCATCGTCTAATATTTACAAGTTTTTATACGAAAAATAAATATACCTTATAATCCATAACTATCCTTTCGATAATTCCTTTATCTAACATCTTCTTGTACCAGTCTTGCAATCTCTTAGGTTTTGGTATCTTTTGGTCCGGAGGATGGCAATGGAAGATGTAGTCATCACCTTCCGAAGGAGGGCAGGCCCAAATGTGAGCCATCGTATAACCTAATTGTTTAACATAGTCCATATAACCTAATAAAATCTCGTGATAAACTGCAGTCCTAAACTGTCTCGGTTTAAAAAAATGAACGGAGTCTAAATACGCGATGTACACTCGTCGCGTATTTGGCGGAGGACATTCCGAACCGTATTCTTGCACGTGCATACCGAAAAAACACACATCCACCCCGTCGATTTCTTCGAATGCGAATAGCGCTTTCGCTCGGTAGGGAAAATCCCCGGGTAGTTCACCGTTATCGACGAATTTACAACGCATGCCCGGTTTAACTTCGACGACTTTTTCCGAACTAGACACTACACGTATGGACACTTCACCGGCGCCGGCTTCTTTCTTTTTCAAAAATATGTTCACCCTATTTTCAATGTACGTGCCCAAATTCGTCGGTGGTAAACGTTTCGCGGTAAATTTATTGTCTCTCCGCTTTTGTCCTTTAAGCTTGAAGCATTCGTCGCAAGTAAAACCTTGCGGCCAGATCGCTTCTATGTGAAGAACGCATATTTGATGAAGTTTACGTCCACAGTCCGTACAATGCACGAACGCTTCCATCTCCAGGTGGTCGTTCTTCATTTCCTTGAATTGATCTTTCTTTATTGCACTGCAAAAACAACATAATTACATTAAATATAATCTAACTAGCAACCTTGAGCACCAATTTTTGACACGTGCACGGAGGAACTGTCAAAAACTGATGCTTTTCAAGCGACGCAGATCTTAAATGTTGTTTTACTTACGTTTGAGCTTGAGTTGGATCATCTCCCAATGTGACAGTATCTCCTTGAATATCATTAAAACATTTTTGACAGAAAGTGTATCTGTCAGATGCGAGTCCGTACGCCTTCAAACTACTGTAATAAAAATGAAATCAATTAGTAACAGAAAATCAAAGCTATTATTGTTTAACGATTTAATTGTTTATTAAAAGTTTGTTGATAACAAAATTATCCATAGTAATATTGGCGATTATATAATCGATAATCTTTTGATTATTAAAGAAATTCAGTATCTAAATTGATGATTGTTGATTTGAATGGTTTTGTATGTGTTATTGCCTAAAACATTCTCCTATTCCACGGTTTCTGTTGTTTTTATGCATATTTGGGTGGTTTTGTGTGATAACAGGTAGTTCTTGTATGTTATTGAGAAAAACATGGTCTTATTGCATGGTTGCTGTTGTTTCTATATGGATTTGAATGGTTTTGTATGTGTTATCGAATAAAATATTCCTCCACGGTTTTTTGTTTTTATGCATATTTGGATGGTTTTGTGTGATAACTGATAGTTCTTGTGTTCTTGGGTAAAACATGGTCTTTTTGCATGGTTTCTGTTGTTTCTATATTAATTTTATGTGTTATCAAATGGAATGTTCTCCTATTGCACGGTTTCTGTTGGTTTTAACCATATTTGGTTGGTTTTTTGTGATAATTCAATGTTCTTTTGTGTTATTGAATTAAATTTGGTCCTATGGCACAGTTTCTGTTGTTTCCATGTTGATTTGAATGGTTTTGTATGTGTTATCGAATAGAACGTTCTCATATTCCATGGTTTCTGTTGTTATTATGCATATTTGTGTGGTTTTGTGTGATAATTCAATGTTCTTGTGTGTTATTTAATCAAATATGAGCCTATTGCACGGTTTCTGTTGTTTTTAACCATATTTGGGTGGTTTTGTATGATAACAGATTGTTCTTGTGTGTTATTGAGTGAAACATGGTCTTTTTGCATGGTTGCTGTTGTTTCTATGTTGATTTGAATGTGGTATGTGTTATCGCATAATAATAATATTCTCCTATTGCATGGTATTTTGTTTTTACGCATATTTGGGTGGTTTTGTGTGATAACTGATAGTTCTTGTGTGTTATTGAGTAATACATGGTCTTTTTGCATGGTTGCTGTTGTTTCTATGTTGATTTGAATGGTTTTGTATGTGTTATTGAATAAAACATGGTCTTATTGCATGGTTTCTGTTAATTTGAATGGTTTTTTTGTTATCGAATAAAATATTATTCTATAGCATGGTTTCTGTTGTTTTTATGCAAATTTTGAATGGTTTTGTGTGATAACTGATAGTTCTTGTGTGTTATTGAGTAAAATATGGTGTTATTGCATGGTTTATGTTGAATTGAATGGTTTTTATGTGTTTTCAAATAAAATATTCTTCTATTGCACGGTTTCTGTTGTTTTTATGCAAATTTTGAATGGTTTTCTGTGATAACTGATAGTTCTTGTGTGTTATTGAGTAAATTATGGTGTTATTGCATTGGTTCTGTTGAATTGAATGGTTTTTATGTGTTTTCAAATAAAATATTATTCTATAGCATGGTTTCTGTTGTTTTTATGCAAATTTTGAATGGTTTTATGTGATAACTGATAGTTCTTGTGTGTTATTGAGTAAAATATGGTATTATTGCATGGTTTCTGTTGATTTGAATGGTTTTTATGCGTTATCGAATAAAACATCCTTCTATTGCACGGTTTCTGTTGTTTTTACGCATATTTAGGTGGTTTTATGTGATAACTGATAGTTCTTGTGTGTTATTTAGTCTTATTGCACGGTTTCTATTTTTTTATATATTTATTAGAGTAGTTTTGCAATATAATTTAGTGTTTCTGCGCGCATTTGATTGTTTTAGTGTGTGGTTGATTGAAAAATTGTTCGGTTGCATGGTTTTAGTGGGTTTTATGATGTCTAAATGGTTGTATAACAAGTACATTTTGTGCATAATGTTTTTAATGAAATTGAAAGCTATTGAACGTTTCTGTGTATTATTACCTGCATTTTTGAGCTTTTTGAAATCATTTGTTAGTTATCGATCAGAAAGTTGTCTACTACTTTTGCGTATTATTGAATATTTAGTGACATCAAGTGCAATAGTGAGTAATTGGATGTAATAATGTCTAATGTGCGTTCTCTGTCATTTTTGAGTGTAATTTGTATCTTACCTATTCTGATAACTGAAGTATTTGGCATCTCTCGGTATCGTACAAAGTTGTTTTCCGTAACAGCACAAAACTTGTGGATTGAAAGTATATTTTCTACCGCAACAGTAACCCATCGATTGCATCACAGGATCTATTTCTTGTTCAAACACTTCCGATAACTATAAATTTATAAAAATTAATAATAAAATAATAAATAGACGGTTTTAAAAATCTCACCTTCGTACAATATCTATATACTCTGCTGGTTTTTTTGTTATAAAGCCAAGCATTGTCAAACATTAGCCACACGTCATCCACATATTCCCAAGGATCGGCGTATTGTCCTATATCTAATTTTCTTTTAATGGTAGATAGATCCATCGGTCTCTTGACGATATCGAAATAATCGGGGATACCCAGCGCCTGTGGATCCACCGGCTGTCTAAACGGTATACTTTCCGGATCTTGCCTGAACAATTTTTCTAAAGTAGGCATTAACTTTTGACGCAGTTCGTCAGGTTTAAATACTGTAAAGAAAACAAAAAATTAGCAATAAATAACCAAAAAATATACAAGCATTTACTCACTTTTTTGTTTTTTATCCCCTCCCGTAGCAGTAGCATTGGCAGTGTCGTTAATGGAAGGCTTAATATCAGCGGAATTTTCAGATTTCATCTCTTCTTTTATCAACCCGGGTTCTTCTTTGATCGACACATTTTCATCCAAAGGTTCCGATTTAATTTCCTGCTTCATCGTTTTCCCGCTATGGTTTTCCATGTGATTTTCGTGTACGTCAGATTCTTCTTGTTTGATATCCGTCTCCATTTTCATTTGATCCAATTTACCTTTACTACCTCCTGCAGGCGGCGAGGGAGAGTCTTCGTCTCGTTCCGCCGCCGCTGTAATAGCCGCCATTTGCGATGACAACGAACTCTGCCTCGGAGCGTTTAATGCGGCTCTCTCCGAACTACTCATTCCCTTGCCCATACTAGCAGCCATCGCCGACGGAGAAGCTTGTATAGGAGTAGCAGGAGCTGGCGACGTTCCCCTAGACGAGCTAACAGACTTCGGTCCAGCGCTGGCAGCTAGAGGCGTCGCTACGGAATCTGATGCACTGTTAGGTATTCGAGATGTATTATTTTGAGCAACATTTGATTGTGAATGATTTTGTTGAACGAAACTCGACGGTGACGGTGGTATTCGACCTTTTAACATATCACTAAACGGATTTGATTGAGAATTCGGTCCGGCCGGTGAAACTTGCGGTAAACTAACCGGACCGTTGCTGGTAGGTGGAAATTGACTATTCGACGTACTATTATGCGTACTACCCTGTGAAAGAGGGTTTCCGAAAGGTGAAAGACCTGGGTTCGAGGTTGTCGGACTCGGTCCGGGTAAACTGACTGCGTTCGGTTGTGGCTGAGGTTGTTGTTGAACGGGAAACATCAGTCGATTACCAGGTGCGTTTAAAACTCCTAGACCGCCTATAGGCGGTCCTCCGAGAGCGGGTGATCCACTTCGCAAACCCGGTTGTTGCTGATTTGGTTGTTGTTGCATCACATTTACTGGTACTCCTGGTCGTGTAACGATCCCTTGTAAGTTTGGTCTAATTTGAGGTGGTGGTTGCGTTTGCTGTTGAGAAGAATGTTGTAACTGTAACTGCAATTCTTTCCTTTTCAGTCTTTTTTCCTCCAATTCTTTTTGGATCTTGTAAATCTTTTCTGCCAACAAATGATAGTATTCCGATCTTGAATTAGCCATTTCGTACATGTCACCTTCCACTTTCTTAGCGTACGCCACCAAATTATGCATTCTCTTATCCAACAAAGCTTGTGGATCGGGTGTTGGAAAGATCGCTTGCACCAGCTTGTGAACCAAATGATTTCTGAGATCAGGAGTAACGTGTTGATGCCATTCTTTCGTACCAGTTACAGGTGAAGCTGTCACTTGTCCGGGTTGTAGCCCAGAAGGTAATTGGTTGACTAAACCTTGATTTGCACCGTCCGCGCCGCCGGCCATACCGAACATTACGTTGACACTTTGTTGGATACTAGCAGCTGTTTGACTTATTCCTTGAGCTTGCGCGGAATTAGAAGGATCACTGTTTAACGGTAGAGAAACGTTTGGAGCGGCAGTTCCCGAAGGACCTAATACCCGAACGTTTTGCATGTTATTGCCGATGTTTGGCAAAGCGTTACCGGAATTAGCAGATAATCTTAGAGATCTCGATTGAACCGGGTTTGGTATTAGACCTGTAGGGCTCGGTCCGGATGCTGTTGTAGGACATTGGATACCGAGAGCGTCGTAAGCTCTGCGCATGTCCGTCGCGGAAGGATTCGAAGATTGATTGTTGAGTGCGGCAGTTGCAGCAGCTGTAAATAATTTTTTTTTAAATGGTATCACTGAAATAAACAAAAAGAACTTACCGTTAGGGTTATTGCGGTTTTTATCGGCCTGTTTCAACGGTAAACAAACCGGACAGTCCGTTCGTACGCAATTTTTCCAATGACTGATGATTTGTCGGGACGAACTGCAATGGGCGACCGAACAACTTTTTCCAGCGTTACACGTCGTCATGTGGTTAAGAACGTTTTTCATGGTTTTGCAATGCGGTAGCGTACAAGACCAGACTTCTCCGTTGGCTTGGGACTCTCTTCTTTGGCACTTGTGGGCGTGGAGTAGTAGTACCAATTGTTGTTGGATCAATTTTCGTTTTTCTGGATCTAATTAATGAAGCGATTTAATGCTTAAGCTAAAATTAGTGCTTGAAGCCCCATCTAAACAACATTATCAAGAGAGGAAGTAGAATAAGATACAAATTGTTAATAAATAACAAAGAAATTATAATTTGGTGTGGAAAACAACAAAAAATTACGTTAAAGTATCAATAGTTGTTTAACTTAATCGTATACCAGTTCATTAAAATTATCTATGAAATAGTATATTGTGAAAAAGATATTATAAATAAAAGGAATTCGGATGATGAAAAAGTATAACTTTTCAAAGAAATTCATTACGGAATTAAGCAACAAGAAGAAATGGGATGCAAATACCATTACCAGACTTGGAAAGAATGCCATTCAATGGTGCACAGACGGCTCAAAAGCAATAGAAGGAACTGTGATAGGAGTGTTCGGGCCATGAACCAAACACTCTGAAAGCTTGGGAAAAATCCCAAGTAACTTTCAAGCGGATACAGAAGACAAAGGATTATCATAATGTCGGATAGTCAAGCAGCCATTAAAGCACTGAGCTCTTGTGTAATCAGTTCCAAAATGGTTTGGGAATGCCTAGACAAACTCAATGAACTAGGCGAGAACAATATAGTCACCTTACTATGGATTCCAGGACACACTGGAATAGAAGGAAATGAAATAGCAGATGAACTAGCAAAGAGGGGGACTGAAATACCTTTCTGGGGACCTGAACCCTTTTGTGGAATCAGCCCCAATGTAATATTGGAAGAAATAGGTAAAGCCGAGAAAAAGAGAAGATCTGATCATTGGAAAGATCTAGTAGGGCTTATACAATCAAAGACTCTTCCGGGTGACTACAACCTGTTGAGATCAAATTAATGCATAAGTCAAAGTAACACTGCGCTTAGAGTTTTAACAGGGATCCTAACGGGACATTGTCGCCTGAATGGGCACCTGAAAAAGCTCAAAATAGTGGAGGAAGAAGAATGCAGATTTTGTGGCATGGAAGAAGAAACATCCATCCACATACTTTCCAACTGCACAGCACTTCAGAATCCTAGAGCACAGCACCTGGGAGATTACTGGATAGAAGAGATAGATAGAAGACTCTCCTCAGAAACTGAGTAGAATTAAGGGGCACAATAGATCTTTTAGGTCTCAGTGAATGTCACCCCAAAATACACACATGCAAACAACATTATCAAGAGAGGAAGTAGAATAAGATACAAAATGTTAATTGACAAGAAAGATATTATAATTTGGTGAGGAAAACAACTAAAAATTACGTTAAGGTATTAGTAGTTGTTTAAATTAATCGTATACCAGTTCATTAAAATTATCTATGATATTATAGACAAAAGTAATTTGGAAAAATTGTCGTTTAATCAATTTCTAGAAAACCAGAACTCAATTTTTCAACTATCTCAATGTAAATACAATTTATCTTTATGTAAGTCCAGATATATGAAGCATTTACAAATATTATTTTGGCATTAGAGCCAGTATACTACCTCCAAAGTGGCGACAGGTAAATTTCATTCAAATTGAACCTTGTACAAAGACGATACACCAAGAAAACGATATAGGGAATGGATAATGATAGGTTTACGATGATCCCAAATAAAGGTAGGTAGAGTTAACGCAAATAGAGAACACTACAGGTTGTCATAACCGATTGCTTGGTAACTGTGTTCAAGTATCTTTCTAGACGAGAGATTATTTATGTTGAGAAAGGGGTTGTAATAGACAATTACAGTTCGACTTCGATATTCAGGATAACTTGAAAATACAGGTATGGTTCATTTACGATAAGTTTGCAATTTTGACATTTGTAGTAACAATTGCAGCCACAGAACAAAATCTAAATACCAAAAGTGTAAATGGAATAATTAATCATATAAAGGAGGAAGTTACGGTCCAAAAGTTGCCTGCCGAGTCCGGGTTTGCCAGACAATTTTATCAGAATTTCTTGTGTTGGTTTGTCGTTTTCATTTCATTCACATTTTATAGTTTGTTATATCTACTGGACATTTTCAAATTTATGTATTTAATCATCAAAGTTTTATAATCTCCGATCTTATTTCTAAGTTGAATGGAATCTTATGCAATAAACAACTTATTAATTTTAATTTTATGCCAACTACTGGAAAAAAATTACAACGTGGCAACGATGTAAGACAGACATCTGTCATGTTTTGTTATTGCAAACTTATCGTAACTATACAGGATTTTTACGATAAAAAGACGATGTCATTTTTAGTTACTTTCCTGCTTATTATAATAAATATTAATTCACTAATCGTAAATACAATTTATCCTCAACAGCCAGGGCAATTTACAGCTAACGGGTTGGCAAAACTTCAAGACGTTGTCAGATCAACTAGTATAAAATACCCCAGTTTGTTTTGACGTTTATTGACATTCGATCATCGTCCAATATTTATATTTAGTTTTTTTTTTGGTGCTTTTAAATTCATTGTTACTTTAAGATTAAAAAAACAGTTAATTATTTAGACAAATCTGTAGTGTGAAGTTAATAAAATGCCGAAGCAGCTGAACATTAAATGTCAAGAGATGGTAACATCTTTGTTGAGTTATTTTAAGAGAGAATGCCGAAATGGGGCACCGCTTACTGCTGTAAGAGACTTAAGTAATAGTATTCACTATCTGTCAATCTAACATCAGATAGAATTTTTTAGTTTTCGTTAAGTAAAGAAAAAAACTACAGCTTGGCAACATCACAATATATAGTAGGTATTTTCAATAAGTTCAAGTGGGGTACTATATTGGAACAAGATTGATAACGAGCCTGTACTGTTCTCTATCTGTGTCAACTCTCCCAAATACAATAAGGGACCACGAAGATACATCGAGAAAACCTAGCAGTAAATTACAAAGTTTCAATATCGTAATCAACATATATACACATTTTTCAAAAGAATCAACTTATATATTAAAAATTAATCCGTTACATACACATTTTTGTCAGAAACACCTAATAATGGACAGGAATAGAGGAGCTCAAGCACGGTGAGTAAACAATATCAAAAATTCCAACAGTACTTACCTGTTGAAGGTGCTGGTGGAGGCGGGCCAGAAGGTCCACCTGGGTTTTGAGTAGCTTGTTGAGGTCCGGGTTGAGTACCACTCGGAGCTCCAGACTGTGGCTGTGCCGGCGACGGAGCAGGCGGTTGGGTTTGAACTATTCCACCATCACCTCCGCAACCCGGAGGAGGACCAATTCCCTGATTTCCTGATGTCGCTTGAGTAGTACCGAAACGAGGACACGGATTTTGTAGATTCATTTTTTGTTGTGGAGTTACTACACCTACAGAGTGCAGATTTTTTAGTTCAAAAATAATAAAGGGCAATGGTATATATATATATATAATTTTACAAAACAAAGTTGAACTGTAGAAAAAAATGTTTTCTTACCATACTCACCTATCGGAACACCTTGGTTAGCGGAATTTTGATTGGTAAACTGGGCGTATTGAGGATTACCAGTCATTCCCTGAGGTCCGCAAAGAGGCGGTCCGACTCCTTGTAATCTCGGACCACCGATATGAATCGATGGTCCGCGTTGATTTAAATGCATACCGACCCTATTCATCATGGGTCCGTTCGGTAATACTTGGTTAACGTTGTGATTTCCGGGATGTTGAGGATGTCCCGGCGCAAACATGTTAGCATTCGCTAGCGGTTTGTTTATGGTACTGCTGACGACCAACCCTCCTCCCGCCATTCCGCCCATTGTGCTCATATTGCTACTCGTCATTATCATGTTACCACTGTTATTGATGCCTGTTGGGAGAGATAATATTTCACTATTTTCATTCACATATTCACATATTAGAAAGTACTGAAGATTTCATGCAAGTAAGGAAGAAATATTTACGACAACAATTATTACAAGAAATATTTGCAGCTTACCTTGAACTGAACTCATGACTTGGGTGGAATTACCATTGTTTGCCATAGACTGAAGACCAGTATTAGTTGCAATACTGGATGGTAAACTACATAAATTCATTTCTACGACACCTTTTGCTACTGAAACGTTAGGTGGTGATTGAAGATTTGGACTTTTATTTCCCAATGGTCCAGAAGAATGTAGTAGCGGATTTCCAGCTAATCCTTTATTGCTCTGAAGAAAATAGTCAAAATAAATATCAATATTTTAATAAAAATTATGTAAAGTAATATGTTTATTTTTCTTGAACACTAAAGTGCATTCTTTTTGACTGATATCTCAGATAATCTTAGTTCTCATAGGTTATGAAACATTAACTAAAGTGAGCTGAGAGACAAAGAACGTTCCTTAGGAGTGCATACCTGTTGTTGTAGAAGGTGATTGAGCTGCATTTGTCTAAGGTTGTTACTGTCATTGTTATCTATCCCATTTTGTAAACTAACTGGTCCTGAACCTTGAGCAGTTGGTTTACTACTTGACATGTTATCAGAAATGCTTCCCCATGGTGATGATGACATTAGTTCATCTGGAAGATCATTTTCCAAATCCAACATGTCCATATTGGACAGTACATCTAAAACCAATAATATATAGGTAAGTATAAGTATTCAAGAAGAAAGTCTTAGATTTTAAGGATAGAAAACAAAAATTACAGCATAGTTAATATAATCAAATTATTATTTGGTTCTCTTCTTGAATATTTATGATATTACCAACAAATTCATGTATTGGTAATATATGAATAAAACTAATTGTAATATTAAAAAACTTATTTAATATTAAAAAGTATTGCATTAGATATCTATTACATATTCTTTGTTGACATGTTTCAAGATGAAGTTTGAAATTTAGGTTAACATAAACTTGAAAATTTAAATGAAATGGGACTTAATAAAAGGGGTAGTTATGTTTACATGTATGTAGGTATGCAGAGAAACCTATATAACTCAAAAATATCAAAATGTTCACAATGATAATGGAATTGCAATAAGTTCTTTGTGAAAGATAGACAAAAATAAATGAAAAAATAACAAGCAAAGTGGGTTAAATCTTCTCAGGGAATTTTATTATATTTATTTTTTAATAAAATTATTTACAAAAAAATTTTTAATTGTCAAACTAAGAAAGAAACGCCTCTCCCGCTTTCGTCCGTAAACATGCTGTTGTATATAAATAAACACAAGTATAGTGTTATAATGAAAATAAATGTTCTGAAAAACTTACCGGATGAATCCGATGGCCCCTGAAAAGGGTCCAATTTTTGCCTTTTGGCATTAGGCGGCCCATCTACAAGGTGATCGGCCATGGCAAAATCGGTGCACTCTGCTGTTTACCAAGCCAAAACCGAGCACTGGCCCAATGCTACGGCTGACCAAACTAGCAGCACTGTAATCCACTATTTATTGTAAGTGAAGTAACAAATACATGATTTGTGGGTAAAAATATGAAAGAAACATAGCCAAACAGTCGATGTACCGAGTGTTCGAGAGTCGATGCATCTCACAAGGCACATATTCATCGAATAAAAGTCAACCATCAGTCATTATGAGTATCGACTAATGCGAATGGTCGACTATATTTCGCGACTGCCTTTCTCCATCTTCCATCGGAACTGCACAATGATCTCTAATTTAATCAAGCAAGTTTTTTAACTTTTTCACTAACTGTCAAAAACCGTCACCAAAATTAAAACACTATTATATTATCTAACACTGATTTTACAAAATCGAACCTTTATAATATACATAAGACAGTAGGAGAGAAGAAAATCATCTGAATTTCTACGCGACTTCAAACAGGCAAAATGGCGGCTGTTGAAACTTTTTCTACGCTTGTCAGAAATTCTCTTGTCTAATAAAACCTGTTTATTCGTTGATTGGTTGCCCGCTGTCACATGATTAAATCCGTGTATTTTATTGGCTTGAGGACTCCGGAAGAAATGTCGTGACGCAGCGTCCGTCGTCATCCGTGACGTCACATACGAATATACGGAGAAAACCGAATGAAGATTAGAAAAACCTTGAAGGCACAAAGCAGAAACAAAACATGAAGATTTTGGAAGATGATATAAACAAAACGAAATAACAAATACGTATGTTTTCTTTATTTTATCGGTGTTAATTTAAAGCAAAGGTTTCAAATACTATATTGATACAACAGCAATAAAATTTTGTGAGTCTTAAATATTAATTTTACAATAATATAAAAAAAACCGAACAGATACTCATTTTAAAAGTAAATATATATGAACTATAACTACATTTTACATCAAAATGCAAGAAAAACGCTTATTTTATCCAAGTAATATCTTTTGTACTTTCCTCTATAAAGAATTAGGTGAATCTTCCAAAAGTAGGGTAAACAGAGCTATACCCACCTAGATAAATATAAGTAGAAAGTGGAATTTTGAAAGTTTTAAATGAGAATAAGTAACACAAAGCAAACAATTGAAGATTAACTGAAGTGGAAGAAAATAGAATTGGATCTATTAAAATAATGGAATTATACCTATATATTATCCAACTTGAACAATATTAAGTTATTTCCTAGATATATTACTATAGATTCAGCAGTTGCCAATTTAGATTTTTTTATCATGTTTGGGTGAGCAATGAAAACAAATTTGAATCAAAATAATGTTCAATCACTCACTACTAAAAGCAACAGTTGTCTTATTTCCGAATTTCTCAGATAAAAGCTTTTGGTTAATAATAAAGCCTTTTTATTTAGAACATGCATGCTTGAGAACACCAACTAATAATTTCCGAAGTACCTGGTGTTTGAGTATTATGAGAGTTACCTATTTAAGTGGCTGTATCTGTGAGAAAAACAATATTTAGATGAAGCAGAAATTCAGTCTTTATAACTAAAATAACCTGTAAGATTTCTACCTTTCTAGATGAATGTAAAAAACTGTTCAAACCATGCCATCTGGTTACTGTACATAATATATGTAGTCTGCTGAGACAGTGACAGATAAGACCTTAGATTATGGAAATTTAAATCAAAAAATATGTAAGTAAGCATATAAAAATATATTGAAATTTAAAAAAAATACAAATTTATTCATTTAAAAAATCGTCCAACCACTTTTCCAATTCCTCAGGATTCTCCTTAGAATTTTCCTCTCTGTCTTTTTTAACAATTGAATTGTCCGCAAGGACTAAATTTTCCAAAATTTCTATTGGCTCAGGTACTGGATCTTTCATGGTTTCATTTTGTATAATTTCTTCTGATTCATATTTTTGATTTAACGGACTTTTACCAACTGTGGATTCTTTTAGTTTTAAAAATTTCTTGAAATGTTCATCAGAAGCTCTGTTCATTTCTTGAACCTGGTTTTCCTTAAAAATAAAAATAGCACTGTGATGGATCATATTTGTGTAACAGACAACAACTTACTGAAAAATATTTTTCATCAATTCCTATTCTTTTATGAAAGGGAATAGCCAACAAACTTTCTTCTAATGTTTCCAAGTTTAAAGTGAACAACCCATCAAAAGCTGTTGATTCAGTCTCACTAGCTAATAATTTTTCACTTTTAGTTTGAAAATGGTTGCCCTAAAATATGTAAAAATTAGATAATTACAAATATTTTGTTTTAGATTTGTACAAATTCACCATTTAATCAATCAAAATACTTACTAAACATTTTAAAATTCAAAAATATAACATACTTTAGTTATTGGTGCTTCTGCGAGAACAGAAAAATCAGAATCTGTTGTTAAATCTTCTTGATCCTCAGTTGCTTCATCATCTTGATATCTATACCAATTTGATTCTAAATTTGGTTGAGATTTTGGAGGAACATATTTTGCAATCTTAGTACTATTACCTTTGTATTTCCGTTTATCTTTGATATGTTTAAAGCCTCTGAAATAGTTTACAACAAATTACAACTTTTTTTAGTTAGTACACACAACTGAAGAAAGTATACAACTACCTAGATCAATATTGTTATTATTGACTATGAACTTACACAGTACTAAATATGAACAAGTTTTATATAAACAACCTTAGTGATAAGACATCTATTTTCATAAGAATACACGAAGAATACAAAATCAACTTACCGAGATTTATCTGAGTCCATTTTTTTAAAATTAATACATATAACTAGTTAAATATTTGGAGCACTCATTTATTTGTAATTTAAATAAAAATAGCATATCATATGATTTCTATGTCAAGCTGGATAGTGGACATTATAAAAAGTTAGGTTAAGAATTTTTGTCTCGGAAATTTTCAATTCAATTGATGATTTGGTTTAATTCCCTCACAAAATTTTAAATCTTTAGTATTCTCTAGTCCAAGTTTATGGAAGTAAATCTCTTTAAACAAAAAAGTGAAATAAATTAATCCTCTACCTACGTGGTAGGCAACTAAGCAAACATTGTCAAATATTATTTAGAATCATCTATTTCTATGTATGTACAGTACAGAATAAGCAGTATGCACCAAATAGTATTGAGTATAGATACTATAATATGAGTTCACCTACATGGAAGCAATGAAGCTGAAAATTATGTCTAGTACATTCCAAAACCCCCCATTTTCGGTGGCTTTAAGTAGCGCTACGTACTAATGCTTTCGGTAGCTTCAACGAGAGCTTATTTACCCGACTCGGTACCACCCACCACGTCAAATTTAGTAGTGCGTCCAAGGATGTGACTGAATGTGAACAAATTAGCCCAGTTGGTAGGATACTGAGTTTACAACCCAGAGGTCCTAGGTTCGAAGCCCGGTTTGTCTGTTGTTTGTAGTTCAGTTCACTAAATCCACTGAACTATATCATATATACTTCTGTGGTTAAATCTATCATTCATAGAACAGCTACTACAGTTGACAGTTCCTCTTTCGTAGTTCTGTGACTTCTGTGGACAATTGCATCTACAAGAACACACTAAAAAGAGTAAAAAGGGTAAAGGAAAGGAAAATGGAAATGCAAAATGCAAATTAAAATATGGCGTTACATAGTTATCTGTCATGTTAATATGAGAAAATGTGAGTTAGTTTGATGTTAGAACGAGTTGATTTATAAATTAAATGAAAACCAGTTGAAACCTGGACTACTTGAAATTTTCTTACAAATCACCAATGTATCTATAGAAAATTGAAAACAGCGGTGCTATTGATATAATAAAACATGGAATCGGATGGTAATAAATTGAAAGAAAACTCTATCGAAAGAATTACTGATAAAGAAAGTACCGATGTGAGTAAAGAATTTGATATAGTGGTGGACAACATGCAATCTGGTATCACCAAATCAAATGATAATCCCACTGAAACAAATACCAATGTAGATACACCAGTGGAAATTGACACTGATGGTAAATCAAAAGAAAATGATTCTATGGATAATTTAGACAAATTAAAAATATTAACTTCTGACGGAGAAGATGGAGATGGTGTACCTGGTGATTTTTTCGATGACTTCCTCAAAGAGGACTTTATGGCAGGCTTGGATGTTGTGGATGATGATGATTGGGCAGATAGAAAAAAAAGTGAGGATTTAAGTGATTCTGAAAGTAGGGCACTGCCTCAAGAGAAACAAGGCAATGAAACAAAAGAAAGGGTTGAGAAACCAACAAATAAAGAAAAAAAATTAAAGAAAACCAAACAAAAAGAAGAAAAATCTAAGCGAAGGCAATTAAAAAATGAAATTGGATCTCAAAGGGATCCAAAAAAGACTAAAAGGGATATTGAGCAAGACAAAGCTAGGTGTGAGAAAGATAAAGAGATGAAAAGAATTTCAGAAAAATTAAAGTTAGTTGAAACTGGTTTGGTTCCTCCTGGGATGGAAATGGAGACTGATATTGAAGTCATAGAAAAACAAAAAGAATTTGAGACAAACAGCAATAATGCATCACCGAAAAAAAAACCACTAAAAAGAAATAGCCCTAATCATATGTCTAGAAGATCTAGAAGTCCAAGGGGCAGATCTAGAAATTCAACGCACAGATCTAGAAGTCCTTTGAGATCAAGAACAAGACGTTCATCTCCAATAAAGACACGTGATAGTCACCAATCTCCTCTGAGGTCACGTGATAGACACCAATCTCCTCCGAGGTCACGCGATAGACATCAATCTCCCTCGAAACTACCCGACCTACGTGATTCTCTGAAGAAAATAAGAGGTCGCCGTGAATCCCCACTGAGGTCACGAGGTAGACGTGAGTCTCCTATGAAATCACGCGACAGACGTCAATCTCCATTAAGATCACCTGATAGACGTGATTCTCCAATAAGATCGCTTGATAGACGTGAATCTCCAATAAGATCACTCGATAGACGTGAATCTCCAATAAGATCACTCGATAGACGTGAATCCCCCAATAGATCACGAAGACTACTCGCCTCGCCACTGAGATCTCGTACCAGGAATGATTCTCCTATTAGAAGGTCACGTTTATCCCCTTTAAGGAGAAGATCACGTAACCGCAATTCCAGATCTAGAAGTCGAAGCCGTGATAGAAGACGTAGAAGGTCTAGATCCAGATCATATAAAAGAAGGGAAGAAAAAATGTCATTTTTACAGGAAATAGCTGAAAAGCTGAGAAATGCAGGTTCCTATCAGTCACACACACCTTCAACAGCAGAAATGTACCATGTTGGTCCTCAAGCACCATCCATACCTACACCAGTGCCTGCACCTCCATTAAGCACGCAGTATCCTCTACAACCACAAAGATATGATCAGAATTTCTTCATAGGAACACCCCAAACAAATATTTCACATATACAACCTGTGCACTATCCGGTAGGATTACACGGTCAAATGCAAAATCAAATACCTATTCAGCCACCAGTTGTACAACAGCAGCAATATATGCACCATAATTTTGGTCAGATACATGTTGACAACAATGTAGGACATCAAACACAGATGGAACCTCAAAGTGAATTCAAAGCCAAAGACGATATGCATAAAGTAAGTAGGATTTTATTAAGAGTGATAGCTTTATTAGGCCAGATGATAGGGGTAACAACTACAAGTAATTAGCAATTAGTACCTTGAAGTATGTAGATTAATATGAAAAAAAGTTTACCAGTCTATCGATTTCCCAAATTAGAAAAAAAAAATCAAGGTCTGTTCCATAAATAAAATTTAAGGATAATCAATTTTTCCTAATTACGAAATTCGGCACTTTTCCTTATCTTGTAAATTTTAGGAATCTTGAATTTACAAAAATATTAAGTACTGTAACTTTAATAAAACTGGAGTTATTTTAATGGGGTTTGTGTAGAAATGTTGGGGAAAATTCTAAGATCAAGAATATATAATTACAAAATTAATTAATTTACATACATTTTTGGATTCAATGATTTTTTGTATTATATGGGAAAATAGCAATTTTTATAGATTCGGGTAGGAATCTTCTTTATTTTTTCAAAATAAAATTTGATACTCATGTAATATAAAGATTAATATTTAACGAACAAAATGTATATAATGAAAATGTATAAAAGATGATTAATATATAATTTTTTTCATACTTTTTTCCAATAAAAATATGTAAAAATTATTTTATCACCTTTTATTTATTACTTTCAACCTTAACTCTTACCAAAGAGTGGAAAGAATTCTCTGATTGAATATTTAAATTTTTTCCGCTTCAGAAAATAGAGTCTCGCGGATGCGGAACACATACTTAGTTTACCGAATTTTTTCCGGACAAACCATTGCTCGGACGAAAAAAACGCAAGATATCTTTTTTATTGCAAAACATTTCCTCTACACGGTGGTATTTTTTATTCTTCTCCACCTTCCTCCCAGCGTGAAATATTGAAGAATTTAAAAAGTTTTTTATTTTTTTTTATAACTTGGGAAATCGATAGACTGGTGAACTTTTTTTATATTAATCTACATACTTCAAGGTACTTATGAAAAACAAAAATCAGCCGTATTGCCAATTACTTGTACTTTTGGCCTAAAATGACCCATATCGACTGGCCTATATTATGGCTTTTGTTTTGTTTCAGTTATATGAAGATAAGAAAATTACGTTGGCAGATTTCTTGGCCATAACTGCTAAACCAGAAGGTAAATTATTAAATTATTATTAGTCCAGTTGGGTTAGCATTAAAGAGCAGTAGGCGAGATTTTTGATGGAATCCCTTAAAAACATCATGGTTAATGATAATCCGTTGCCTCCAACGGTATTTAGGCTGTGCTAATTGCACAATAAAAGTTTATAGACAAAGCAACTGAAAATGGGCCTGTTTTTCGACATGTTTTCGAATTTTACTCGAAAAGTATTGAATTTATCGTGCATATTTATAGGAACAAAGTTATAGAGCGTAAAATTTGCTATAATATTCCGTGGTTCAAAATATAAAAATTCCCATCAGTGGCGGCTCCTCGAAGGAGGCTCAGCCTCCTCAACAATTTATCCAGCAAATAGCACCAGAAATATATTGTAGATTATTCTTCACTTTATTTCCCGTTTATCTAAAAAGTTTCAATTTCACAATTAATTCCTCGTTTTCACTACTTATTTTAGAATCTGACAACAGTGCCCTGAGGCTAGATTCCACAAACATCTCTCTCGAAATACGTGATGCTCAACAGTGTTGCCGTTTTCTCTACCAGTCCAATTGCTTATACCGTAAAAAATAGTAGTATATTTTTACAAAACCGTTTTATGTCCAGCCTCCTCTCTTAAAAAGTTGACGAGCCGCCACTGCAGTGGATGAATAAGTAAAAAAAATTGAAAAAACAGCTGTTTTTCAGACGCAAAATACGAATGCAAATAGTGCTAGTTTCCGAGATACGGGGTGTTCAAAGTTTAAATTTTGATTTCCGCAATAATTTTTTATTTTTTCACAATTTCTCTTTGAAAATTGGCAATTTTACGTTTTTTTGGCACGAGGAATCATAATTTGCACTCTAATTTAACATTGCTAATAGAGGGCGCTAGTTACACTTGTTTGTGTTAATTAAATCAAAGTAAACTTTTTTTGGGCTAAACTTACAACTAAAATAATAAAAAAAAATAAAAAACGTTAAATTCTACAAAAAAAAGTTACTCTTCTTTGATTCGTGTAACTCAATCGGTTATCGAGTTATTTGCTTCTAAAAAGTTCAATAAATTTTAATTTTTTCATAAAAAATTTTTATTATTTCTTAAATATGTAACAATAACAAATTTCTAAACAAAAATAAAAAAACTTCCAAGGAAATGCTCAAAATGCCCACCATTTACTTCAATACACTTTATGATCCGCTTTCGTAAAGATCTCTTAATCTCAAATAATCCTTGTCTATTATTTTTAATTACATCCGCGGCTTCTTCTATTTTCCGTCGCAGTTGTGGAAGAGAAGTAATTTTTTCTTTGTGAACTAATGCCTTAATTTGCGACCAAATTGAAAAATCCAAAGGATTGAAATCAGGGCCACTTGGTGGCCAAGCAAACTCACTTCCACGACCAATCCATCGATGCGGAAACTGCTCGTTTAAGTATTGACGAACTTGTAAAGAATAATGGTGGTGCTCCGTCGTGCTAAAACCACATATTTTGTCTTAAAGCGAGAGGTATATCCTCTAGTAATTCGTGTAAATGTTCTTGAAGAAAATCTAAATGAAGAGGTCCATTTAAATTGGTTGGTAGTTCAAAAGGACCTATTAAATACCCACATATTACACCACACCAAATGTTAACCTTAAACTCGTGCTGAAAATGTGTTTCCCTCATAGCATGTGGATTTTCAGAATCCCACAAATGATTATTTTTATAATTTAATATTCCTCGTCTGGTAAATGTTTGCTCTGAAGTTTTTTATTTTTGTTTAGAAATTTGTTATTGTTACATAATATTTAAGGAATAATAAAATTTTTTATGAAAAAATTAAAATTTATTGAACTTTTTAGAAGCAAATACCTCGATAAACGATTGAGTTACACGAATCAAAGAAGAGTAACTTTTTTTGTAGAATTTAACGCTTTTTAATATTTTTTTATTATTTTAGTTGTAAGTTTAGCCCAAAAAAAGTTTACTTTGATTTAATTAACACAAACAAGTATAACTAGCGCCCTCTATTAGCAATGTTAAATTAGAGTGCAAATTATGATTCCTCATGCCAAAAAACGTAAAATTGCCAATTTTCAAAGAGAAATTGTGAAAACGAAAAATTATTGCGAAAATCAAAATTTAAACTTTTAACACCCCGTATCTCGGAAACTAGCAATATTTGCATAAGGCATGTTGAGCAGAATCCTCATATTTTGAGGTCTAGAATCTACAGTTCAGAGATTGTACATTCTTAATGAATCACCCTGTATAGTATGATTCTAATATCAGTAGTAACTTTGGAATTATTTGCAGTCTATTCAGCAAGTCCCGAGCAGATGAAAGAAAAAATCAAGGGTAAGTTTTTCTTTTTCTTTCTTTGAATACAGAATTAAATAAAATATTCTCACAACATGTTCTTTTTATTGCTTTATAATAACCCTGAAAATGGTTAAAAAAATTTAGTTTGATATATTTGTTTTATTATCAAATTGTACATAATAAATCTTGCAGTAATTTCACGTTGTCAAGACGCTATTAAATATCTGGGAAATACTGAAAAACATTTTACTGGACCGCTGATACTCAACAAGATTGACAACGATACACCGACACTACCGCAAGAAAAATTCAAATCTCCGTTGTTGAAATCGTCGCAAGTTAAGTTTCCTTTCACCGAGATACCGAATACGGCCGATCAAAAATCCAAGTTGTCTAATCATATTAATAATCTTCTCGAAAATCTGGGCCTCGTAAATGATGTGATACTGATCGAAGACGAGCAGGAAGTTAATTGTAATTCTCCAATAATTGTGCCTCCTGCTGCGCCAGTAATTTCCCCACCTAAAAATAACCAAACAAAACAATCGGCAAAACACGGTGAAAATCGGCTGTCAAAGTTCAGTCAAACCGACGCACCGAGATGTTTAGCTTGTGAAAAGCGCAGTAAAATAGTAACTAAATCAACTAGTGTGCAATGCGGTGATGATTTTATCAAGTTTTCCGTTGGAACACAAGTTCGCGAAGATGTTTTTTTTTCTACTGCACTACCCAAACATCAATCTCTAGCTTCGCTAACTCCCGCTCAACTACTGGCCGGATCCGGTTCTTCTAGAAATAACGAAGTGGACGATTTCAATTCGATGTTTCCCGTGAAGAAAAACAGACCTGGTTTTCCGCATCGCATCAATCCCTCCCAACTGCCTCCTCCTCCACCAAGAGGGCTTTTTGATACACCCAGTACTATAGCTAAGAATAAATATAATAATTATTATTAAGTATTTTGTTATTTACTATGGGGTTTGTGTACAGCTCGATTTTATCGTTGTTAGATTTAATTGTATTTTTAGGATATAATTTTTCCCAACATGTGTATTTGTAGGCACATACAATGTGTGGTTGAACACCACGAAAAAAATTTTGTAAATACAATTTAATTATGGGTATTGTGTTTTTTTTTATTTGTATAAAAAATTTTGTCAACAACTCGATGGGTAAGTTCGTTATCGAGTAGAGTGGTGAACAGCAGAAACCTATTCCTAAACTTTCCTTGTGACCTGAGACTACCGAACCTTCTGGGCAAGAAGAAATCTGAATCTCATCTATATTACATTATTTTTCCCTTTCTCATTAAATACACTTTCTTTTATACCCCACGAAAGGATTGTATATAAAATATGTTACCCTAACAGTAAGTAAAGTTTTTTAATTTAAGTTTATAAAAAATAAAACACCCTGTATAGATTCCTTAAGAAGTGAATGTCTTGAATTTCCTGTTGTGAATCAAGATAAATATGGTGTATTGTGAAAGCTGTAGGTCAAAAAGAAACATTAAACTCCAGGCCTTGGTAATAATACAATACATGATTCTCCCTTGGAGACAACCAAGAGGATGGTTCAGCTGATCAAAGAAAAAATCACCAAAGATTGGAAGAAATTCGTCGATTAGGTAATAAGAAATATATTTAAGCAATTTGGGTAATTATATTTAGTACATTTGAATAAAATAGTAGTTTACCTAACTAGTGCGCAAAGTGATACTTTTCCACACTAAAAAGAGTGCCAAAAAGTGGATTTTTCCGCACTAGTGCGGAAAAGTGAATTTGTCAAGTTTTTGGATAGTATACTGACATTTGAATATTAAAAATATATATTTGTATGATTGTACCCGACACCCTGAGGGTAAATGGGCTCAAGATTATATATATATATATATATTTGTATGATTGTAGTTTACCAAATGACTGAAAAATTAATACATTTATTATAATTCTGCTATAATTTTCCATAAAAAAACACTTATTTTTCAATCATTTTTTAATGGCTCTGGTATAAGCCTCATCAAATGACTGTCAAATAATAATAATTGGTTTGTTGATATGTATTTAATAGGAAATGTTTCTTTATGTTAACTTTTGGGTTTTTTCCGCATGCTAGTAGAAAAAATAGTGTACCTAACACGTGCGTAAAGTGACTTTTCCGCACGCGATTGCTGGCCGAACTCGCTAAAGCGTCGTTCGGCCATCTGCACTAGTTAGGTAAACTACTATATTGTAAATTATACTTTCAGCAATTATACATGTATCGACATAATAAACTTAGTATTTACATGGTATTTTAGTTTCATTTAAAAAATCCGAATCCGATTCTTGACCCAGAACAGCCAGAGTTATAACGAAACAGTTTTACGAGAATTTTACACTTTTTTCGTCGACCGTATTAACGTTTTCAAATTTAGACAAAATCATACATCAGTGACCCCCATTAATGCATGATTTACCAATATTACTATAGGTGGCTCTGACATTACTCAACGATTTTCTGCAGGCAACCCAACGCACATCTGTGGTGTGGGCAACCAAACATACAATGACGTCTTCAAAAAATTAATCCTAGTATAGAATACTTCTAGTTTTTGACATACCCATCGTTTTATATTATTATTCTACAAAATTATAATAATTATTAGTGTTAAGACATCCAAAAAAGAATTTGAAAAAAACGAAAACAGTGACATTTGAACCAGCGACCATCTCTGTGACATTTCAATGTCATTATTTATTTTTGACAGTACTTACCTGTGAAACAAATAAATATTTTTAGTTATAAATATTGAGAAAAACGAATAGGTACAACTGATACAGTCGACGGAAAAGCTTTGTAACTAACACGAGTATTAAAAGGGCAATAAATAAATGGCACTCATTAATACACTTGTTGGTTAAATTACTATTAATAGTCTGTTTAATTCATTTATTCCTGCTTAAATTTAAAATTCTAATATGCTCATTAGTAATCTTTATTGATTTATTTTCCATAATGTACATATTTTAAATTAAATTTTCCGTTACAAGTATTAATCTACCCACATCCAATAGATGGCGCGGTTCGGGATGTGTATAGTGTTGCCTATCTTTGTTACTTATGAGAATAATGACTAACTTCATTCATATTCATAAAAAACACAGTAACCTCTTGTCAGCAAAATAAAGTCTGTTAAATAAAAATATATATTCAACCGCTTTAAAAACAAATCTTTATATTAATTAGGTGAGTTTCAAATTACAAAATAATGTTGTAACAAATAGAGTATACTGTAATACATTTTTCTTCAACACTAATTACATTTATTGCAAGCAAAATTTTTGTATCATAACACCACTAGATTAATATAAATATCTATTCCATTCACTCCTATTTCCTAAATAAGAATCATAATTAATACTATTGCAAATGAAGATCCTAGTGGAACTAATTCCTTGTCTATGTATACCCAATTTTCCTTTATATTATGTACACCTATTTGTATAGATAGAATGATGTATATTTCGTTTTAGATCACAGAAATGGACAATCCAGACTTAATGAAAAAATCTCGTGTAGATTTATCTTCACTGCCTACGAGGCAATACTTAGATCAAACTGTAGTGCCTATATTGATGAATGCCCTTTCATATCTTGCCAAAGAAAGACCAGATGATCCCATTGCTGCCTTAGCATCATTTTTGATGAAGAACAAATCGGCCTATGAAACTAATTCTGAAACATCACCTTCAATTACTGAACCAAATAGCATTGAAGAAAAATCTTGAATTAATGAAGTAATTAACCTAGAGACTTGAGACTATTTACAGTTTAATTTTATTTGATTAAATTCTTTTTTTATCTTTTATCGTTTGTAGCCTTTGGCAACCAATGGGGTACTTTTCTTAAAAACCTGAAGGCATGTGTTTTGGAGTTGCAATTTCACCATTTAAAACACTTTTTTATAACATTCTAATAAGTCCTTAACTTAATCAGATTCAGAATTTGCTTCACTTTCAGTTATTCTATCACAATTAATAACTTTAATAAGTAGTTTTCGTTCCTTGACCCCATCAGTTTCACTGCATCTAGTTGTTGTGCTTCTATACTATCACTTTTTATATAATTGAAATGAATACTGTGGGGAAATTGAGTTTCTCATTTTTTATTGTCCAATTAATATTTAATTGAACATTGTGTACCTACATGTGTAACAAAATAAAAGTTGTTTCGCAGAAAGTTTTTACTAACAAGCCAAGAACCTTTTCTAACGTCCTTTATCATCCTACTGAGGGTGCTAACTCGACAAAACTATAGTGGTTAATCGATTAGCTTAAAGATTTTATTGTAATGAGGTTTTTTTTGAAAACTAAACTCGGATAATTTGAATAGTCCGCCATTTACAACACGCTATGTATAAAGGGAGGTTAGCTACATAAATATTGACAGTACCGTCTTCTTTTTTAAAAGCTCAGTTCTCTAGCTAACGTGAAATATGTACGATACATACACCAAGTAATTTTGCAAATTTTATAATTCTAATGCGTATTGTTGATAAAACAAACTTGATAACCATCTTGCTTGAACAGGTTACTAAAAACAGGCCATAAAGAATGAGAATGGTAACCTTGGCTGTCTTCCACTTTTTATTGGTAGATGGCAGCACGAAAGTCATGTTGCCATGTTTTGTGATAATTTAAAATATTATTTTCTCATTTATCACATTGTTACGCAAATTGTAAGCGTGAAGGATCTTTGAGGGGAAACGTTAGTTATCAATTCTTCAAAGAAATTATTTGAAATAATGTTTATTATAGATTTTTAAGTTAAGTAGACGCTATGAACACTGGCAACGCTGGTTATACTTAGTTGAGAGTTGCCATGTTGTTGCGTTTTAGGGGTGTGCTACACCATCAAAATAAAATTATTCAATTGATTTCAAAGTAATAAGGGCAAATCTGTGAGATTTCTTGAGTTTTATACAAGTTAGTTTACATATTTAACCGTTAGTGTTACTTTTAAGCTGCCGGGAAGTGAGGATTTAACACACGTGGAATGGAAAACAGTAATAAAGGTGAATGATCCAAATACCTACATGTGGGCCTGAAAACAGTAGTTCGGAGAGTTTACACATGGAAGTGATTTATTGTTAGGTATCATTTTAACCTAAATTCGGTTTAATTTATCAATGTGCTATGTTTGCACACTTGTTATTGTTTTGCTCAGTAGTGCTTCCGAGTTTTTACTTGTGTACAGTGAAGTGCTGTGACTGTCTTGTCGTCAATCGAGAGCGATCAGTCCATTTCTTGCGACAAGGGGAGTGAACTTTGATATATTCAATCGAGTTTAGTCTGCTGATTTTCAATTCATCAATTAAATATGTTTATACCATGCGGCCTAAGAAATATACCCCAATTGTGCCACAACATTTCCTGAAGACTCAAGAGAATTCTATAATCGAAGAATGTTGTATTCGTCAGATTGACTGCTTGTTGTTTTTCCATCTTCGTCTCTCTCGAAACGGAAGTGCCTGTGTCTGTGAAAGCATAATATCGGCTGGCCTTGGAAAGCGGGAGGTTAGTGGCCTTAAGCACGCGGGATTGTTTACCCAGTGACAGCATGGGAGCTGCTTGCCATTAAGGTGGATTATTTTATACTAACCCCGGCTGCATCATACAATCAGCCGTGGGTTGAGAAAAACAACAAGAAACCAGAATCATTTTTCTACTGTCCATGGCGTGGCACAAGCACGAACACGTAATGCTCATGGATAAAAATAAACCAAAAAGTAGGTATCTTCAATTTCTTAAAATTGTGTCTCACGTGCATTCATCAATCTTGGTTTTCTCATATATTTTTAGAAAATTGTGTTGGAAAATTCTTAGATATCTCTTTACGTTCTACCAATGCATGTTGCCACCATATTTTAATACAGAATAAATGCCAATATATAAAATACATACTATTTATTAACCATTCCAGAACTCTTGATCTTAACAGGCCAAATATATTGTTCTGGGTAACAATTGATCAGTCGGAGATTAAGGTTGTGTGTTTTGGCATGTGCTGTAAGTCAATTGATTGTCAGACTGACAGTAGAACAATGTCAATGTAATAATAAAAACTTAACAAAATACATATGGTGCAGTAAACTGTCTGTGAATTGAATTAAATAATAATTAAAATGTCAGACAACAACAAAAGCAATCAACAGGAGAGTTATGTGATTCCAACGAAAGTCAAGAGCAACAGATTCAGGTGCACAGAGAGATCAATTACTTAGTCTACTGCTAGGACAGCATGTATATTTCTGAGGCCAAAAAAGCACAAGAGAAATTCCAATTTATCATATTCTTCATATTCCTTGCAAAAAGATAAGATATTATTCTGTTGAATGTAAAGAATCCAGTATATGAAATAACCAAGATTTAATCATAACCTCAATAAATGTATTTGTGAGAAAATAGGTTTTATTTCAGTGCCACTAGCTCCTGGGGGAGGAGGAGGAGACATGTCTCTAACTCAAAGAAGACATGTTCCTCTGTATGGCCGATTGGTAGCTGAAGACACTTTAGGAATCCCACCCATGACTAATTCATCTTCTACTGATATTCAAGCGATGCAGGCAAGAATACCACCTACCTTTAGGGATTCTGCCTCTGCACCTCTTAGGAAACTTAGTGTTGACTTGATCAAAACTTATAAACATATTAACGAAGTAAGTGATATTCAAATATTGAATTGTGCTACAACCCTGCAAGAGCATCAACCTTCTTAAGAAACAATTTAATTTATTTTTCAATCGTTATTATTTTTGTGATTGTATAGTATAGAAAATCTGCTTTTTAGGTATACTATGCTAAAAAGAAACGAAGGGCAGCCCAAATCCTCGGAGAAGATACTTCTCATAAAAAAGAACGGAAGATTTACAATGATGGTTATGATGACGATAACCATGATTATATAGTGAAAAATGGTGAAAAGTTCCTGGAGAGATACGAAATAGATTCTCTCATAGGTAAAGGTTCTTTTGGTCAAGTTGTCAAAGCATTTGATCACGTGGAACAATGCCATGTGGCTATAAAGATAATAAAGAATAAGAAACCCTTTCTTAACCAGGCTCAAATCGAAGTTAAGTTATTAGAAATGATGAATAGAGCTGACGTTGAGAATAGATATTATATAGGTGAGTAATATTAATAGTTTTTATTAAAATTTTCATATTAATTTAATTAATTTCAGTTAAATTAAAAAGACATTTCATGTGGAGGAATCATTTATGTCTAGTATTTGAACTTTTATCATATAATTTGTATGATTTACTTCGAAACACTAATTTCCGTGGTGTATCATTGAATCTCACAAGAAAATTCGCCCAGCAGCTTTGTACAGCCTTACTCTTTCTTTCTACACCCGAACTGAATATAATACACTGCGATCTTAAACCCGAAAATATACTGCTATGCAATCCGAAAAGGTCGGCTATTAAAATCGTCGACTTTGGAAGTTCTTGCCAACTGGGTCAAAGGGTAAGTGACAGTTTGTTATTTATTCATATAGGGTGTAACAGTAGTTGTTTCTTTTTTGTTAAATGGGAATTGTTTTTTGAAAATCATGATTAGGAACAAGATTTAATTATTGCAATGTGATTTTTTGAATTTTGAAAATTTTCCATCCCAGCGCTTAGATTTTGTCGATTTTGACAATTTTACTTTCCTGAGCTGTAATTTTGACGATTTTACAACCTGGGGCTTGGATTATGACAATTTTACTTATCTGAACATAGATTTTGACTATTTTTTTATCCCAGAGCTTAGTTTTTGACTATTTTACTTTCCTCAGCTGTGATTTTGATATTTTTACTTATCTGAACTTAGGTTTTGTCAATTTTGCTTACCTGCGCTTAGGTCTTGATAATTTTACTTATCTGTACATAGATTTTGGCTATTTTTTATCCCAGAGCTAAGTTTTTGACAATTTTACTTTCCTGAGCTGTGATTTTGATCATTTTACTTATCTGAACTTAGATTTTGACTATTTTGCTTACCTGGGCTTAGATCTTGACAATTTTACTTATCTGAACATGGATTTTGACAATTTTTTTTATCTCAGAGCTCAGTTTTTGACAATTTTACTTTCCTGAGCTGTGATTTTGAAAATCTTACTCATCTGAACTTAGGATTTTGACAATTTTACTTACCTGGGCATAGGTCTTGACCATTTTACTTATCTGAACATAGATTTTGACTATTTTTTTATCCCACACCTTAGTTTTTGACAATTTTACTTTCCTGAGCTGTGATTTTGACAATTTTACTTATCTGAAATCTGAACTTACATTTTGACAATTTTACTTACCTTGGCATAGGTCTTTACCATTTCACTTATCTGAACATAGTTTTGACTATTTTTTATCCCAGAGCTTAGTTTTTGACAATTTTTCTTTCCTCAGCTGTCATTTTGACAATTTTACTTATCTGAACATAGATTTTGACTAGTTTTTTATCACAGAGCTTAGCTTTTGACAGTTTTATTTCTCTGAGCTGTGATTTTGACATTTTTACTTATCTGAACTTAGATTTTG
>CAJUYG010000810.1:82012-100580 GCA_910591675.1 Galerucella calmariensis
TTGTACATGACAGTTATTAGAAGTGGCATCTTACCTGAAACGGCATATCCGAAATAGTGATCGCCAGATAATAAGACTTCAGCGAGTACCATCGATTAAAGTGTTCTTTCAATAAAACCGGCATCTCCAGAGGAAAAGACAAAATAGTTATAGTCATGGAAGTATACATCAAGAATAACATGTTGAAAAATAAGAAACCGAGATTACTGAGTACCTTGGAACCATCGTTACCTATGTTGAAGTATAATGCACCGATCAGAAATCCGACCAGAACGTGGGCAAACAATCGGAGGTACATCAAAGTCTGGAAAAATAAAATGTAACTTAGGTTAGGTGTTAAAACATTGGTAAGTGATAGTAATAAGTTCGAAAATTCACCAAAATGGCGCTAGTATCGTTATTAACTCATAGAAACTGATAAAAAGGGAATAAAAAAATGTTGCTCACCCAATCTCTTCTGCTGAAAAGTAAGGCACGTTTCAAAATAATGATAAACTGTTGAAGTTCCGTATTACCATATCGAGGTTGTCTGACAGTAACAGTTGGAGTAACTTCCAATAAAGCACTGTTTACATTCGCTTTTTCTATATCTTTCAAATCGATCCTAGTGTCTTCGTTAACTCCGTTTCCATTATGTTTCGAATTATCTTTAAAATTATCACTATCTTTTCTTAATTCATCGGCGATAAGGGCGTTCATGTTTTCGTTGGCGTATTGATATCCATTATTCAAACCGTCTTTTATCTTTAGCTCACTGATGGATTTGTCGTCTCGGATGTCCACTTTTCCGTTTTGTATAGCGTGTACCAACCTTTAGGAACAATTTACATTATAGTGTGGTTAAATGAGTAGATTTATGGTACCTACTTTTTTGTATTGTCTCCGTATTCCCCGCAAGCTACTTCGATAATGTAAGAAGCTGGGTTATGGTACGATGGACATTGTAGTTGCAATTGTGACAAGAATGGTACCAGATGAGAGGTAGAGCCTTGGTAGACACACTGCCCGTCGGCGAGAGTGTAAAGTTGGTCGAACATTTCGAATAATCTAGCCGAAGGTTGATGTATTGTGCAAATTATGGTTCTTCCTCCTATAAACAATAGTTATTAAGTTTATACAGGGTGTCCTACGACGAGTTAAAAGTATCTGTATATGGCAAAATACTTATAGTAGAATCATGAAAATTTCTACGTTTCGGTTTTCGGATACGATCTTTTTAACTAAAATATTTTCAAAGATGGCAGACTTCCGGTTCTACCGGAAGTCGACTGCAACTTTGTTATTTTGAATAGAACACCCTATATATTAATAAATTTTTGAAATCTACGTAAAATTTTAGTATACTTTTGTTTGAAAACTTTTATCGAAAAATGCATATTAGCCAATATGTGAAGAAATGTCCCAGGTTTTCATAAAACTGGCCATGAAATGAGACGGGTTTTGAAAAACTTGAATTTTATTTCATTTAATGGGGTTTCAGAACAAGCAAAACTTTTTATCAAGAATAACATTTTTCACAAAATTAATATTTAAAAAATTTTTACCTCCATCCGTGGAAACGCTGTATATTTTTTTTATTAATAATTATTCCTAATATTCATGTTTATATATATATATATATTTTTATCTTTTTCATTATTTTTTATTTATCCATTTTTCTCTTTTTTTTTCTTCTCATTTTTAATTTTTTTTCAATTTTTTTTTCATTTTTTTCAATTAATATTAGTTATTTTATTTATTAATATATTAATCATCTCATAATATTTGATATTATTTACGAAATGTGACTGAATATATAGGGTGTCCCACGACGAATTAAAACTATCTGTATGTGGCAAAATACTTATGGTAAAATCATGAAAATTTCTAGGTTTCGGTTTTCCGATGCGATCTTTTTAACTAAAATATTTTGAAAAATGGCAGACTTCCGGTTCTACCGGAAGACGACTGTAACTTTGTTATTTTGAATAGAACACCCTGTATATTAGTACATTTTTAAAATTTACGTGAAATTTTAGTAGTTTTGTCAGAAAACTTTTTTCGAAAAATGCATACTTTTTAAGTTATTGATTTTTTTGTAAAAAATTTGACCCTTATAAATGATTTTTTTACGAGGATACCCTTGAAGATATGAAAATGGTTTCTGTTCGGTTGCTTTTAGCAAGGTCAGACGTATTTGAATATATGTAGAAAAATATTTCATTTTATACAGGGTGTGTATAAAAAGTGTTCAAAGTTTAACTTCATAAATATGAAATTTCTTTATTTTCTGAAATAGAACCACCAGGTTTTTTCCATTTTAATGCATTCAGGGGTAGAAAATAGGGCAAATTCATGTATACTTTTCTATACCTAAACCTTACCGTTATCCAGATATTGAATGTTTTCTGTAAATTTTGAGAGATGCAGATGTGGTTTAAATTTTAATTTGACCCGTTGATACAAGCATTAAGAAATAAAAAAGATTATGTAAATTTGCTTTTAATACATGGTAAATATGGCAAAGTTGTTACAGGAACATATTATGTGCTTTATTTGCAGTAAGATATCCTGCATCTCTAAAAATTTACAGAAAACATTTAATATCTGGATAACGGTAAGGTTTAGGTATAGGAAAGTATACATGAATTTGCCTTAATTTTTACCCCCGAGTGCATTAAAATAGAAAAAACCGGGTGGTTCTATTTAAAAAAATAAAGAAATTTGATATTTATGAAGTTAAACTTTGAACACTTTCTATACACACCCCGTATAAAATGAAAAAATTTTCAACATAGATTCAAATAGTTCTGACCTTCCTAAAAGCAACCGAACAGAAACCATTTTCATACCTTCAAGGGAATCCTCTTAAAAAATAATTTGTAAGGATCTGCAACCGTCAAATTTTTTACAAAAAAATTAATAACTCAAAAAATATGCATTTTTCGAAAAAAGTTTTCATACAAAAGTATACTAAAATTTTACGTAGATTTTAAAAATGTATTAATATACACGGTGTTCCGTTTAAAATAACAAAGTTACAGTCGACTTCCGGTTCTACCGCCATCTTTGGAAATGTTTTAGTTAAAAAGATCGCATCCGAAAACCGAAACGTAGAAATTTTCATGATTTTACTATAAGTATTTTGCCATATACAGATAGTTTTAACTCGTCGTGCTACAACCTGTATAGAACTATGAACATCCCCATAGTTATGTCAGTGTTCCATGTCATACCTTATAGCAGATATTTTTCAAAATACTGTTCCCTTATTGCAAAAACCCTTCAAAATATTTTGCATATAAACAGAAAGTAAAAATTAATATATTAACAAGCATTAAATCAAATTAGAAGAACATGGACAAACAATAATAATGGAAAGTTGCGTAATCAGATCTAAAATGGTACTGGAATGCCTAGGAAGTTATTTTGACAAAAAGAAATAAACATTGGTAATCATACTGACTTAATTAATTGATGTACTCACCTTTGGCCAACGTTTTTAAAAGTGATATACATTGGAAACACGAAGATGAATCCAAACCACTTGTAGGTTCATCGAAAAACATAACTGGTGGATTACTAACTAATTCCAAGGCTATGGACAATCTCTTTTTTTGTCCTCCCGATAAACCACTGGTCATTGTCGCTCTATGTTCTATCAGTCCAAGTGTGTCTAAGATTTCATTTATCTAAAAAAAAATAAGACATACATAACATGCTGTTGATAATGCATCTACTTATATTTTCTGTATCTGAAGAGTAGGAAGAGTGAGTGTAGGCTCACAGCACTTAGGTCACATGTGACCCATTGTACATCCTTCTGAGCAGTTGTCTTCCTAGGTCATCGTCCATCCTGTCCTTCCTAGGAAGGTGGACAGGTCACTAGGAGACATCTCCCCTATATCGGCAGGTGTAGACCAAGACTCACCGAACACACACTCTCTTATTGAAGATAACTCCGGACACTCGCATAAGACATGCCTGACAGTTTCATCTTCCTGTTCACACATCCTGCATCGAGGTGTGTCCACTAGCTCCATAGTATGAAGGTGTTTCCTTAGTTGACAGTTAATAGTCAGAAATCCTACTGTTAAACGTAGGTTTTTCCTGGTGATCGCCAAATATTTCTTCGACCCAGCTTCCCAAGGTCGCCTGGGGTGATCCTGGCAAGACTGCATCCTTTGATTCAATCCCATCTCCTAAGAGATTGAGCATGGGTGTAACGTTTGGCTAGTTCCTCAATTATCGAAGTCGTTAGGCCGTTAGGTCCTAAAATTTTTAGTCCAGCCGCTTCCCAGGCTAAAGAATCGACAATCCGATTACCTTTACTCCTGTCGTGCCCTTTAACCCACCTCAAGGATAATATTGTTATCTGCCGATGCGTCAGCTAAATCTTGGTGGCATTCTAGTACTAGCCCCGATTTTAGTCCATATTTTATTTTCTGGGAAACACTGTATGAAATAATAAAAGTATACTTACGATAGCTTCTTTGTCGCTTAATCTGCTGGAACCGATTTTTAGTTTAGCTGCAACTTCCATAGCTTCATCTACGGTTAAATTACTGTGAAGTTGATTATCTTGCATTATGTAAGCGGATAATTTGCGAAACTGACTCAAATCTCTGTCGCTTTCGTTCATTAGGACGTGCCCTTTTACTCCTTCGGTCCTGATGGAAAGCAAAAAAAAGGAAACATTAATTTTGTGAAAAATATTTCTTAAATACAATAATTTTTCAGATAGTTATGATTTTTGGAACTTTAGTTCTTTACGTCAGGTTATGTTTGAGCGACCGGGAGTCGCGACGCAAAAGGTCTGACCGTTACGTTACGTTATGTTACCGTGTGCTCTCTCCTGAGTCTCTCTCTCGTTTACGAAGCAGCGATTCATTATGCTTCGGCCGGGAATCGAACCCGGGCCGCCCGCGTGGAAGGCGAGCATTCTACCACTGAACCACCGATGCTATATTAAAATTCTATGCAAAGCTGGTATTCGCAGTGCTGGTGATCTACTTGAATTTGTTCTGATAAATTTTTACTATTATTTCCATAATTTTTTTGCGCGATTGATCTTTTTTGTTTATTTACAGCATCGGTTGTCAGGACGGTAGGTTGTGTTTACTGGTTTCTGAGTTCAACACGTCGGTAAGTGATTTACTTACCGTTCAGACGTCGAAAAGTAATAAATAGCATAAAAACAATTTCACCAAAATGCAAAATATATTTTAAACTGATCGAGAAGTATAAATGTTACTTTTGACATTTCGTTAATTTCGAAGAAATTTAAATTATTTTATTCGGAATTTATTTCAATACGATCGCGCAAAAAATGGTATAAGCATCTCGAACGTTATGGGTAATTACAACGTTTGCATGTAGATTCCTCTCGTGAAATTTGACAAAATGATATGAGGATTAAGGGGTCTAGCACATTTACTTTTCGAAATACAGGGTGTTGAAATTTTGAAAACTTGAATGTTTTAATTCGATAACTTTAAAATGGATGGATAAATTGATTTGACATTTGGCAGGTTGTTTTTAAATGTAAAAGGGCATATTTTAATAGAAATAGTAGTTTGTGCAACTAGTGTGGATATGATGGCCATATCGCACGAGGACGAAGTTTGAGCACGACGCCGTAGGCGGAGTGCTCAATTGTTCAAGTGCGATATGGACAATCCACACGAGTCGAACAGCATATTTTTTCTACGACCCTCTTGAGAAAAAATCTAGGAAATAAAAATTTCTATAAACTGTAATATAACTTCAAATTGAAAATTTAACAATTCAATTTTATGTTTCCACTAATTTTTTTGTGGTAAACGTACAGTTCTTGAATAACAATAAAAAAAACTTCTTCACGGGGAATCGAACCCGGGTCTACCGCGTGAGAGTTTGGATTGCTTACTACTCGACCACCGAGAAATGTGCAAATCGTTTATCTATAACGTCAGATGTATTACATAATTTTTGCTTAAAAAGAACTAAAGTTCCTACCGTGTGTCCCGCGACACGTTCTTTCTTTTTTAATGATGCGAATGTCAAACATGTGTCAAACCACTGTCAAACTAGCGTTTTAGATTAGTTAGGTTAGGTACAATGGCTCGTATAAAAAAATTCGCATTTAAAGGTGTATTTTCTTGTACTATAAGTCAGATGAAATAAAATTCGTTGGACCAACTTGCTAAGATTTCTAATAACTATACAACTAGTAACTAGATAAAGATAGTTACCTAATAAGCAATAGGAATTATATACCATAGGCGTGCATCAAAGGTATAATATTCAATAAGGAGTCCCATTATTTAAAAACTTTTCTTGCTTTAATAATAAGTCAGTGAATGTTGTAGATTTCAAGTAATTTGAATATAGACTGGTAAAATATGGTTAGGGTTTTGGCAAAATTGTTTGGGATATCAGATATTTAAAAAAATATCGAACTTCATAAAAAAAAAGAAATCATTCTTCATCAATGTTCTGGATCTCAATAATTTTATGAGATATAAAAATAAAGTACTTTCACTTTCATTGCTCTTTTTTTTTTCATTTCTTCACTTTTACTTCCGTTTATATCTGCAATGGAACATTTTTTCAGTGAAAGCTACCATATTTAAGTGAAGTTCACCAAATTAAGTTTTACTGCATTTCTCACAATCCTCACAATTATTAGTATACAGTATGATCCACTCACGGACGTAGCAATGGGGAGGGTTTTGGTTTCAAAATATGGTCCTATACAGGGTGTCCCACGACGATTAAAACAAGTAATATAATATCAGGAAGGCACAAATATACAGGTTGTCCCATTAATAATTTGGAATACGACGTCACGTGACCGAAAACAAATACCTCACTGGGTAACACAATAACAAGAAAAGATGCAACATTTGCTCTTATTTACATCCCCAAAATTGTAATTATCTATTACTGCCCAATTCTGATATATTACTTGTCTTATTCGTCGTGGGACATCCTGTATATGGCTCAACTTTTATCTAAATAAAGGTTTTTCGTATCTCTACTGATAAGTGAGAAATTGTAATTTCTCGCACAAATGGTGCACCCTGTATGTGATTTATTTGATGTTCGAATACCTTTGGAGCAATTAGGTCAAATAAAAAATATTTATCTCTCTAAAATAATATTTTTTGGCCGGCGTTTAATTATTTCATCATCTTTTCCATGTTGATTACGAAAAACTTGAATAATTATTATCGAGATTCTGTTTGTAACCTTGATGGTTTACCATACGATATATGAAAAATAAAATACTTTTAAATAATTGACTTGTGGCGGAAATAAGTTGATTGTATAAAATATCAGTTATTTTTGTGAAATATAAAAGGTTATTCCTGTTTAACTTGTTTTGGAATGAAAAAATTGTTTTTATATACAGTGCTATTCAAAATTCCCCTCCCCCACTTCTGAATAGCACTGTATAGTTCGGGTGACGGGCGACGTCATTGGACAAACTTATACCTATACCAAAAAAATGGAAAAGTATAATAAAGGGTGTAATAATAAATTTTTTGTTGTTGTTTTTTCAAATATAGACACTTAAAATATTGTTGGACATGCATTATCACATTAATTTTAAGGTTGGGTTTAAAAAACAATTCAAACTAAATAAAATTATGATTAAATTTTCAATTTAATACGAATAACTTAACACCCATTAAATATATAAAAAAATTTCATAAAGATAAATTATAGCCAATAAAACGCTCTACAAAAAACATCCCATAAAGTTTTTTAATTAAATTTATTTTAGCGCCGAAAAATTGAAAAAAGTATAAAGATTTTTTACTAATTTAACTTTAACCTTGAATAACTTTGAAACGAGTAAAAATATCAAAAAATTATAAAAGCCCTTTCTTGTAGAGCGTCAAATTTCCTATAACAATATATTTTAGTCATTCCAAAATATTGCTTCCTACGCGAGTTATACAAAATTCCAAAACACAAGACAATTTTATTTCCATGTTTTTTGAAAATTATTATAAGAATTTCAAAATAATGATAAACAACTTACTTGTATCCTGTAAGGATATTGAGCAAGGTTGATTTCCCTGCACCAGATGGTCCCATAATGGCGCATAACTCGCCTGAACGCAGTCGGCCGCTGACATTTTTCAAAATAATTTTCTGCTCTGCAACAAAAAAAACAAACATTTTGAATGAATATTTTCAGTTTCTATGAACTCCACTAGCATACAGGGTGTTTAAAAAAAAGCGACCCCGTCTCTAGAATAGGTAGAATAATAATTGGAGTTAGCTTAGTAAAACTATAAAAGTATTTATAATAATAATGAATCAAAAGTCTTTTAGAATTTACAGGCAATAATTTATTATTTGCCAACAAAATTAATACGACCCTGTCAGGGCTAATACTTTTATGGCGTTTATTGCATATTATCTCAGGTCAGGTCACGTTCGAGACAAAAGGATGTAGTTTATTATCCAACAATTTATTTATATCAAATTATTTACTTTTAAAGTTCACAATGATAAGAAGACAGTTGAAGCACCGATATAACACTTGAATTTTTTATATTGTCCATTATTACGTTTTAATTTTAATTTATATTGATCCAACTGCAAGTAAAGATCAAATCAAAACCTGTCAGGTGTCCTAAAAGGACTGACCGATACCACCGTACACTAACTACCGACAAGTAAATTCACTTCGTCGATTTATGGGTTACCAAAAATTTCCTTACCCCTCCTATCGTCTGGCGAGTTCTGGCTAGTTTAAATGGAGAAAGTGTTGAGTACAGGGGTAGCACGCAATGCTAAAGTGTTGCTGATCGAAATTTTGGAAATATAATTTTTGTTTTGTTTTCGTTTTTGTGAGCAGATCATTGTTTTTGCGTGAGCATTATAGCTATTTATGCCATCAGTTACGAAATGCCTAATTTTGTGTAACGCGTGAGATTTTTGTTACACAAAATTTCATTTTGTAACGTATTGCATACAAGATTTTTTCTAATAATAAAAAAATAAAATTTAATATAATTGATAAAAATTTGGAAAACATAAATTTAGTTTGTTGCTGTTACTTCATGTTAGTTGTCAGTTTGACATTTTGTAAAAAAGTCTAGACGGAAGGTTTTTAGCGAGATTGATATATTTTTAGTTTTATTTTAAAAAAATGAGTGATTCAAGTTCTGAAGAGCTACCAAGCGATATTGAAGAGGCAGCAGGTAATGCTCTATTATCACTAATTCCCAAAAAGTCAAAGGCAGTTTATGATTTGGCATACGAAAAATTTGTTACGTGGTGTGATGAGAAGAAAACATGTTAATGAGAAAGTTGTACTTGCATATTTTGAGGGTAAGAAAGATCTAAAAGTTTCCACATTATGGACACTTTACTCAATGTTAAGGTCTGAACTAAATCTGTAAAGGAATATTGATGTTAAAAAATATACAAATTTGGTAGCATATATTAAAAGGCAAGCGGACGGGTACAGTGCTAAAAAGTCAAAAGTTTTTATTAAAGAAGATTTTGCCAAATTTTTAGTGGAAGCTGATGACAAAGAATACTTAATGGCTAAGGTTGCAATGATAATTGGAATGGCAGGAGCATGCAGAAAAGCAGAATTAACATTTCTTCCAGTTGAAAATGTTATAGACGAAGGAAGCCATTTTCGTGTTGATATCCCACCTTCAAAAACAAAAGTTATACGGCAGTTTGCAATTACCACTGGAGTCATTGAAAATACGAATCTTGTTGAAATATTAAGAAAATATATTAAGTTGCATCCCCAGGTTCTTAAACACAACAGATTTTTTGTAAAATATGCGAATGGAAGATTTACCAGAAATCCTGTGAGAATTAACACATTTAGCAGTCTGCCAAAAGTTATTGCACAATTTCTTGGTCCTTCAAATCCTGTTCTATATACTGGCCCCTGCTTCAGAAGAAGCTCTGCCACTTTCCTAGCAGACAGTAGTGAAGCTTGGAAAAATGCTTAAGGCCCCAGAGAAAAGATGTACCAAAATTTTCAAACGTTCCGACGCAAGTGAATTTACTTGTCGGTAGTTAGTGTACGGTGCCGATACCTTGATAAACTCCGCGCTGTTGCCACGTTGTTTATAAAGTAAACCTTTTGTAGTAATTACAGAAATTATCAATAATGTGTCAGTATTTGAAGTAGATTTTATTATTTAAAAAACAAACGGCACGCAGTCAGCTAGATAAATATTTATCTGATAAGAATTACAAATGTATTGTTTTTATCTCTAATAAAAATGGAATTAATAATCTATGACGGAAATTCATAGAGAAAAAAGTGTTTCTGATACGCTATCGTTAGTCACCAACAAAGAATAATAATATTTCGGGGGCAAAGGTCATTTCGTTTTAAGTATAAAGCTATTGTTCTCGATCTGACCAGGCTAGCGACCATTTAATCGAATAAACATATTAAATCACAAAATTGTATTAAAGTTACACTTGAATATTTCATTTTGCAGACATACTAATAAATAAAATTCCAAATTTTTAAGCGAAAACGATTGCTTATTATTTGCAGGAAAATTTTTAATACAGAAATGCTATCAAATCAATTATATTTACTGGAAATTTTCTACAAAGTGCCTAAGTACTTGGTATCATTAACCCTGATAACACTAATCTATAAAAACCAATTTTTATATGCTTAATATTATAATACATTCAAATATATTCCGTTTTAACTCAACACCAACATGATAGATTAAAATATAGTGCCTTCTAAAATTTACAAAATAATGAAAAGTGCCGTATTTCGTAATTAGGAAAAATTAATTATCCTTAAATTTTATCTATGGAACAGACCTCCTGAATAACAGTTTCCATCCTTCGAAAAATTGTTTCAATGCCACCTAATTATATAATATATTTTTTATTGAGATACTTGTTTATTAGAATATAATATTTATATTATATATGAGATATTTGCCAAAAATAATTATAATGTGCTATGACAAAAAAATGCCACCTTAAAGCTGACACTTCCCTTCCCGCGCTTCAGAAAATAGAGTCGCGCGGATGCGGAACACATACTTAGTTTACCGAATTTTCTCCGGACAAACCATTGTTCGGGCGAAATAAACGCAAGAAATCTTTTTTGCTGCAAAACACTCCCCCTACACGGTGGTATTTTTTATTTTTCTCTACCTTCCTCCCAGCGCCAAATATTGAAAAATTTCGAAAAAAAAAACAAGTTTTTTGATTTTTTCTCCTATTTGTAATCTCTGTAATCTCTGTGTCTTCAGATTTGATAAATATGACTATAGTAAAATCGCTTCTCGATGTCATGACTAGTTCAGATGTTACGCGCTAACAAAAATGTATGGAATTACTGAATTACCCAAGTTTTATCCTGGAGTGTAGAGAAAAAATAATAAATTGGCAACAGCCTGAAACCGTTCAGTTCAAACTGCTTGTTTTTATCATCAAAATTGTATTTTAAACATTAACCACGCAGTTTATTCTTGATATGAGACAATAATAAGTCACTGGTTACTAAATCAGGGCTGTATAATGGATATACATCCGATGTATTTGTCAAATAAGCTTTTGTTTAGTAAATGTGTGACATACTAGCTTGCATTATGCCACCGAATCATTCTGGCAACTCTAACGTTAAGCCGGAGGTAAGTATTTTGGATGGTGCTTTGAAAACTGCTTAATAACGTTAATTATATTCAGAAAATGATCCGTGAGCTGCATGAGAATAACAATTTCAAGTCCGTAAATGTATCATTTTAACACAATCAAAATCCCATAGCAGCTGCAAGGTTGTCATTCTAAGGATTATACTGTTCTCGTTGAATACTAATTCTTGAAAATATTGTTTTCAAAGTAACTTTTTATTATGGAATTGACGCAAATTGAATAAGTTAATAAAGATAATAATCTGGCGTTTTTTTGTTGTTGTTTTTGTTGTTATAGGATCATAAAAAAAAGGTGAGACTTGGCCGTAAGTTGTTTTGATATTGTTCTTGATTTTTATAAATAGTTTATTGCATTCCCTAACATTAGGAAAAATAGTTGAAATAGATAAACAAACATACATTTACCAATATTTGTTATTTTGAATAAATAACAACGGAATATTTTGAGAAATAATTAGGTAGGTACCTACTTCTGTCATTAGCTTTCACCGAGATTGCAAAATAATTTTATTTAACGGAAAAAGAGAGTCGTTTTGTTGGTATAACAATTAAATTTTCTAGTTATTTTTACAAAAAAATAAGCATTTTACAAATTGCTCTTATGACCTCATTTGAAGAATGCAAAAATGGGTGTCTAGGTCACCGCAACATGAATCTTCTGAAGTTGTGTATAGTAATTGAATGGTCGTGATAAGGAAATTGCTTTTTTTTAGGTTAAGCGTTTTTGTTTTAATATAATATATCCACAAATTAACCATAAAGTGTTAAAATACTTACATGAAATTAATTGTTTTTAGTTCAATCCGTTATAAAAATGTTTCTTACAGTTTCATAACCTAACTTTTTGTAAAAAATTCCTAATGAACTTTTGGAAAGTTTACAGTGTGAAAATTTTCCACAAAAAGCAGAATGATTATTTCTATTCTTACTCCTATTTCATGGTTTTTATACTTTGAACTTTCGACTACAATAATTGATAACACTTGTCTCTCATCATTCACACTAACTATAATAGGTATTACAACATACTTTATGGGAAATATTACATTTTTTTATGCATGCAGCTGTAATTTTGTATCATTTGATTAATTTCATTTTCTTCAATATCACTTATCATAATTTTTAAGTATATGAAGATATGAAACTTTTATTACATTGTTTGAGGTTATGTATACCTAGCAAAAGAAAACAGTGTTTGCATATATCACAAAAAAAACCTCTCAAAAGGGTCTGTTTTTTAAGTTGAGGAAGGTGGTATCGAAACAATATAATGTTAGGTTCATTTGTGAAAATTTCTATAACAATTAGGTAGGTACTCAGGTTTCAAATGCGTTTTTGATTAGATTTAAATTACGACTGTAATGAAATATACAATTAAAAGTATAGCAATAAAACATTAAAATAGCATTAAGGAGTTTGGTGATCACCTGTGAATATAAGGATTAAATTTTCCTTTGGTATAGGTATATTGAATAGATAAATGATAGGGATTTTTAAGATGTAAACAATAAACGGGAATGTATTTTATCGGGGGTAATACCACAAGAGCTCAGATTTAGCCGGATATTTTTTGTGGTTGTTTTCGAATACTTACTTTCATTGGCAATTTAACGAGAGCTGTTCTGGCAAAATCACGAGAGCGTAGCTCGAGTGATTTTGCCTGAACAGATCGAGTTAAATTGCCAATGAAAGTAAGCATGAGAAAACCACCGGAAAAAATATCCTGCTAAATCTGAGCTCGCGTGGTATTTGGTAAGACAATCCCATGAATAAAAAACTCAATTCAATTAAACTAAATTAAATTAAATTGATTCCATATGGAGGAATGAGTTTTCTTGGTATTTTCTGGAGTTGATTTTTCAATCTCCCTTACTATTTCTGCCTTGCAAATATTTCCAAATCTCGACATACTTTTTGGAATTGTTATATGCTGTTTAATTCATTCTGTTTTTGACATTTATAATTGTCAAATTGACGTGCATTGCTTGGTAAACAGACAGTACCTAAATGCTAGGGTTGCTACGGTAACGTAATTTATCCGATATTTTTATCCACTTGCAAACTCTCTTCCTTCCTATTTAGCCGACAGCAAACTACGATTTTTGTATTCACAAATGGGAATTATTATACATGAATGGGATTGTCACCTGTAAACCTATTATGGATTTTGGTTTTTCATATTTGGTTGTGTGTGTTTTATTTATTATACCTACTTACCCCATTTTTTTGGTATTTCCGAGGGTATTTCTAAATGGTCTACACTCAGCCGTTTTCGTACATTTTTCTCTCAACGGTTGTAGGCAATGCCATAGATAACATGCAATGCACTATTTGGAACCATAGAACCATCATAGAACACATACCTTGGAACTACTTTGAATAGAAAGATCCATAATCGCAAATATTCAATACATTACATGATTACAGAATAACTGTAATAATTATATAGAATGCAGTTTCTTAATAAATCACTCAATTTTTACACTGCAATTTATTGTAGTAAAAATTTAAATACAAAAAATAAAAATCCTCCATATTAGCTCAACCACCAATCACAGACGTCTTCTTTTGAAAAGGCGTCATTTTGTATAACGTTCGAACGGTTCGAACCTCCATTGTTGGTTTCATGTAGGTTTTCCACCGTTTAAGTGATATTTACTCGTTATAAACTATTAAGAATCTCAGGTTTATATTACCAAAAGTAAATCAAAGAAATGTTAGCTGCAGAACAAGGTTTTACCGAGGAAAATAGTTCAAATTGGCCAAGAATCAATTTGCTGAATTTCGAAATGTTGAAACTTCCATGTAAGTATTGCATAATGTTAGTATTTGAAACCGCACATTATTGATACACTTTAGAGTTAATGACTATCGTTCAAATTATTCGTCAAAATTAACTTTTAATTTGTTAACTATCAAATATTTGAAGCCTTTTTACAGTTGTGTGATGTCCTCGACAGACGCAATGTTTCGTTATGTTCTTTAAATTTTATCAAATAAATGGTTGAGGCAATATTCTATTTTTTTGTTAAAAGTAATTAACGAAACTAAAACTTGCCATTAGGAAATTATGTATGCTTTTAAGTGCACGTAGAAACTTATAGGTTAAAGTCATTATTGGAAAACGACGATTGTTATTTTGCAATAAAAAAATGTGTATTTTGAAATAGCAGGCAGTATTTTTAACAAGTTAAAAAATAAATTTACATTAAATGCCATTAAACTACTGAGATGCTGAAAGTAATTACTTAATTACCTTGATGCAGAAATGCAAAGTCCTTACTGCAGCTAATTGTGATTATGAAATTCTTAAAAGATTTGAAATGATCTAAAAAGTTTGCTAAACAACTAAGACGCTTTGTCCCCCTCTTTGTCCCCTTTCTTTAAATAAGGTTTTGCAGCATAAACAATGACTCAATCACTTACTGTGGAGGTCTTGAGACAAATGTTAACCATTGTGCATATAAAAAATGAAATAATTTAGATAAAAATCATTAAATTAATTCTTTCGGACCTAAAAAACTTGTCTATCTCATACATGAGAAAAAGGATTTACTCCAGACTCTCATAAAGCACAAGGAAACAGCATTAGTCTTTCAAACAGAAATACTTGTACCCTCATAACAATCAAAAGCCACAAATTTATATTTATTATCTAACACTGTGGCTCTAAAAAATAGAATCTATAAATAAACCCAGAAGGAGCTTAACTATGAGTGACAGAACAATGACAAAAATGAACATAGATAGATTCATCAGCAATGCTTATCAAGCCTCTTGAACCTTGATTTAATAGGATAAAATTATGTAAGTAATTCATGGAGACCTAAAAGATAAAGAAAGTGTCGGAGACTAGTAGCTCCCTCCTTTAGACCTATTTCCCGTAGGAATCTTAGGATAAGAATAACAAAAGTTTATTCCATATCCATCTATGTTATGAAATAGAGGATTTATGGGGAGAAAACTTGCTTGGAAAAGTACTGCAGAATTATAGGTACTTTATATATTTAAAGAAAATGGAGCCAATAATTTTAAGGAGCATAAAGAGAATGTGTTTTATAGATAATCTTGGTGACTAATAAATGGATAAGTATATTTTTATAATTATCTAGTGATAGCAGATTATCAAATCTTATGGATTCCAAGATAATTTTCATTGTTTCACACTCGGTTTCACATAATTTTAAAATGTATACATATTTTTGTCATTTGTAATGTATTATATTCTCATTTTACTTTTACTAATTATTACACTAGGTATATAATTTATACTTTTTGTGGGTTTGCATACTTAAGTTCACAATTTCTACATACTTTATTGCTTAAAAGAGAAAATGTTCAGTTTTATTAGGTAATTTTAAGATAATTATTAAGCAAATTTACTGATAATTATTTTGCCCACCACAAAGATTTAATATATAATATTTCTATGGTGTAGTGAAGAATTTAAGTGAATATTTCTCCATACAATTAGGTACTTTAATGAGTTTCAATTATTTAAATTTATACATGCATATATACTTACTTTTTCCTTGCTTCACGACGTATTCCAAATCAGAAAATGCCAAATCAACCTTTTCTCTATGTGGAAGATGAGTTAATTTTTTAGTTTGACTAGGAAATATTTGCACTTTCACATCTGAAGAGTTATTCTTTTTTAAAAGTACTTCTTGCGCCATTTTTAAACTTTTTTACGTTCTAAATTAGTAACAAAGTCTACAAACGAATGATTAAAAACTTCGAAACACAAAAACACTACTAGAGAAATTATCACAATTAATATAATGTATCTTATCACACCATACACTGCTAGCTCATACCGACAACAAATGACAAGTTTACATAGATAGATAGATAGATACCAGGTAATCATATACAACTTAAAACTGGAGGTTCGTGTGCGAGGACATCAACAATTAATAATTTTTGTTCGACAACTAATGAGGTTTATACGATTTGCACTTGGTACTTCGACCTGACACAGTACACTACAATGTGAAACAGGTTTTGTTTTGATGTTTTTCATATGACATTTGCTTTGACGTTTACGTCAAAAACACATGCAACACTATAATCCATTCAATAATAATAATAATAATAATAATAATAATATAAGCACCAGTTGAGTGTAAAGATCAATATTTAATTTCGATACTAGTTAAGAAAATGATATTATAAACTAAGTAACAATGGCATTTTTGTATAATATTAATTATTTCGGTCTTATAAAAAATATACGGTGCTGCCATCTTTCGATATTTTTTAGAAACTTTAGTTGAATATAAAAGTTTACTGTAATAAAAATTAGTTAATGTTTCAAAATGGATGTAGATGTCTAGTAAGGCTGTAAATAGTTATATTTATATTTCTTTTGTGCCTGTTAGTCAATGAATAGATTTAAAAAAAAACAAATATTATTCAATATACAGAGAGCATTGTAGTTCTAAATTTTAAGATGTCAATTTCCTGTTTGTACTTATAGGCGAGACGATAGGGGAAACAACTACAAGTAATTAGCAATATGGCTGATCTTTTTTTCATAAGTACCTTAAAGTATGTAGATTAATATAAAAAAAAGTTTACCAGTCTATCGATTTCCCAAATTTAAGAAAAATATCAAAAAACTTGTTTTTTTTTTCGAAATTTTTCAATATTTCGCGCTGGGAGGAAGGTAGAGAAAAATAAAAAATACCACCGTGCAGCAAAAAATAATAGTTTATAATGTACTCCGCCGCGCTTCAGAAAATAGAGTCGCGCGGATGCGGAACACATACTTAGTTTACCGAATTTTTTACGGACAAACCATTGATCGGACGAAAAAAACGCATGGGACCTTTTTTATTGCAAAATACTTCCCCTACACGGTGGTATTTTTTATTCTTCTCCACCTTCCTCCCAGCGTGAAATATTGAAAAATTTCGAAAAAAAAGTTTTTTGATTTTTTTCTCTAATTTGGGAAATGGATAGACCTGTAAACTTTTTTTTATATCAATCTACATACTTCGAGGTATTATAAAAAAAATCAGCCGTATTGCTAATTCTTTTTACTTTTAGTCTAAAATGACCCATACTACCGGCTGGCCTATTATTGATAAAATTGAAGGTCCCTTGTATTAAAAAAACGGTTTTATAACCAAATTTCTTTTGAAAATCAAGCACCTGTAAAGCATGAAATTATAAAAGGCTTCGAATATGATATGGCATGTCACCTTTGACCGATTCTCAAAGGTCAATTAACCATGTAAATTTGTTTACCACAGTCGCACCAAAAAGGTATCAGCTAAAGATTGTCTTTACTCCTACATATGCTAGAATACAACACACATTTTAAACTCCCTATAACTACACCTTGTGGAATTCACCCTCGTTGAAAGTATCCCCTTTGAACCTCAATTTGTGTTTGATTAACCAGTCAGTGAGGGTAAATTGTATCCCACTGGGGGATGGGGATAGTCCTAGATAGAAAGATAGATAGATAGTTTTACAAATAGTAGACTGTACAGATCAAAAATTGTAAAACGCATGGTATACTTTTCTAAACATACAGGGTGTACCAATGTTACGACAAACTTCGGTATATGCGTTATTTTAAGAGATATCAACAAATGTTATTGACATAAATAGTAGATGTGCTGAAGGTCCATATTTTGAAATTATATCGAACTATACAGAGTGCTGCATAACTCCGTTACAAACCAAACATATGATTTTTCAAATGGGAACACCTGTATATTATACCGAATTCGGATTGGTTACATTTTTTTGGAGCTTTTGATATGAGGTTTTGCCACGTTATACAAAGTCCTTCAAAAGATATGGACACGTTTATGTGAAAATAGTAGGTAAATCAACGCTCGGTAGCTTGTTGTACGTTGAAGAAAAAAACATGTATTTTCGTAACATGATGCAATATCTCCGTATCCTAT
>CAJUYG010000810.1:105580-122649 GCA_910591675.1 Galerucella calmariensis
GAAAATCTTTTTATACCACAAATTTTACTCCAACTTAAACTGTAATTTGAAAATATTTTGAAATATACAGGGTGTTCCAATAAAGTGTGGCGTATCAAAGTTATATTTTCTCTTATGGAACACCCTATATATATAACTTTGATATGCCACACTTTATTGGAACACCCTGTATAGTACAAAATATTTTCAAAGTTGGAGTAAAATTTGTGGTATAAAAAGATTTTCCAAAAAATTTATATTTTCTGCGATATTTGTCCGGTCCCGGACTTTTGCCGAACTCTGTATGTACATCTTATTTAGTATATTTCTATTTTCCATGTAGGTATATTTTAATTCACTACAATTTAAATACTTTGAAATAGAGAGTAATCGTGATACAACCAGCAGTTCTAAAACAACTTTCCGCACGAATTTCACACTATATTTACTTACAACCACAACTGATACATTGTAAACTATTTACTTTTTCTTTTAGAACATTCCTGATTAATCTCTATCAAATCTTTTGTTGTATTTCATGAGATACAAGACAAATAATTATTTTTCTAAACATTTTTTAAAATGTAGTGACACTTTCTCAACCAATCTCATTATTTCTTTCTATTATTATAATTTATTTAGTTTTCCATAATTTTTTCTTTCAGATTACTTAAATGAACCGATTTTTTGTCAAATTGACAACAGAGATTCCAAAATGAATTTTGGTTTCAGTAGTAACGTATTGCGACTATGCAGCGTTGCCCGTATCTCTACGAGATGAAAGAAAGACTGCTCGAGGATGCTATTCCTATGAAAATAAACATGCCAAAGGAAATCCCACCGCCGTGTCCTCCTTTACCGAAGGACCAACAACCCCTCATCACTCAGCACAAGCCTATCGCGACCATAGTCAAAGTAAGAATTTTAAAGTTGGTAATAATTTTAAATGCAACACTGTTTCTGTCAATCTTTAAACTACTGTCAAATTGTGAACAAGCTGCGTCATTTAGTTTTTGTTTGACAGCCTTATGAAATTTTTTTTCAAATGATCGTATTTTCGTGAGACCCCCTGTAACATATTTGAACATGTTCAAGCAGACACACAAATACCACCGCTTCGCGACTCCCCCTTATACATGCAATTACCTTCTTTCAAACGTGACACGTCCTCTTCACCTTTCACAAGTGCGTTCTCAATAATAAAGGGGTAATTATAAATGGGTATAATCAGACATCGTGGCATTGAGAGCCAAGTCAGTGACGTAGTGTCACATCCGATTGCATATGTCACATATAGGCTATAGGACACTCCATCCGTGTAGACGCTGTATTATGCAACTTGTAAAATTCATTGTTTAATAGACCTTTACATATTTTTTAACGTTTAAAACAAAAAAATTTGATTTTCATACATTTTATAAACTTTCTAGTACGACTACAGCTTGCACGCTACTCAGTGGTTTACACTGGTTGCTATATAAAACGATATCGCTATCTCACTTGTCTAGTAAATCTAATTAATTGGTTCTAACTGTATATCAGTTCCATTTTCTTTTCATAGCAAACTTACTTTAATTCAATAAACAAGTCGAATTAGATTTTTGCACTTTCGAGCTAATTTCTAAAATTGGCTTCCAATAATATTTACGTTGAGGGAAATTCCATCCGGGATATTAAATCAATAATTAATAAGATTAGAAAACCAGATGTTTTAAAACCTCCAAACGTAATGGAGCAGGATGCTTTGGGAAGAATAACAGTTCACTAAATTACAGTTTCCCGAAACAATTTTCATATTTAAATATAGAATGTTATCGATAAATGTTATAAATAATAGCTTAATACTATTATAATGCCTTACAAATTTGGAAATCACTTTTTAAAAAACAAAGACCGTTCATTAAGAAGTAACAACTACTTCCCTGGCTATATGCCACGAAGGACATTGAATTACACTTCTAAGTTGAAAATGGTTGGTTTTGGTTTGTAATTAGACCGGTTTCGGCGTATTTATCAGTACAAGGTAGATAATCCGTCCAAAAATAAAACAACCTCTAAATAAATAATTATTTAATACCTGTTTATGTTGCACCTGAGTCTACGTTAACGCTCTGTGGTGCTTATCAGGCGAATCCACCGCTCTTTCTTTATCACGATTCTGTTTTCACCCCCGAGTTTCTTGTATATTTTTTAATCTTTCGTAAAGTACAATCGAGCCTATTCAACAGAATATTTTATAAGACCTCTTATTGATGCTTGAATCACCCTTGCAATCGATATTAAACCTTATGGGCGAGTTCTATTGTTAACCAACTGGATACAGTGTCTACCTTTAGTAATAATAGGGTACAAGCATAAATTTTGCTATTGGTGGGAATTGACGCTTTATTGTATGCCTATTTTTTCAAAAAAATTTAAACTTTACTTTTAAAACGACTTTAAAAATCATAAAATTTGAAAGTCCGCCAAAACGCGCTTTACGTCATAAAGATGGCTGCCCAATGGAGTGACGTCATTTGTTTACGTTCTTATTCGTGTATCACGCTCTGAGTTCTTGTGACCTAATTTGTTTCTGAAAGCTTTAAAAATGGATAGAGCCGAAAAAAAAACTTTGTATTCCAAGTATTGCATTGTTCCAGTGTGTAAATCAACGTCTATTAACACTTCAGACAAAATATTTGTTACTTTACCTGGTGGCGCAAGCAAAAATACACTTGAGAGAAGGGCATTACTTTTGTTTGTGAAGACCATTTTAATGTAAGTACTTACTTCTATGCTGGTAATTTTTATTCTTAAATAGTTTGAGGTTATGTACCTATATGTCTAGGAATCAATCATAAAAACATCATTTTCTTACGACCATACATCGAAATATGGTTGGTATATATTATATAAATAAAACATAGTTTAAATGGTACTTACGATGATGCTTTAACTCCTCTTATTTCCTCTGCATTAAAGCAGCTGTTTGACTTCATAAATTCAAGCAGCATAAATGAGTCTACTTTGGGCAAGTTATCAGTTTGTGCTTTTACGAAACCTTCGCTAGCCATATCTTTCCTCACAAAATATGAAAGAATCGTCACTGAACACTGAACTAGTAAATAAAATATATTCTTCCAAAAGTTTTAAAATATCCTCGGAAATATCGAATATTTATGTCCTCTTTCCACTTTACGTTGACTTTTAGAAATAAAAAAAAGAACATACAAACACGTAATGGTCTCAAACAAACATATAAATGATATTTTTACGTCGATGAAGCAATTAATAGTTGATTAAAATACAATATAAACACACAACTACACATAACCTAATGCAATACCGGCCATATTGACATAAGTAAACACAAGAGATATGACATCACACGTATCATCGGTAGCGTTCGGAAATCCTCGGGTTGTGGTAAGAAATTTGAATTTTATTTTAAAATTTGGGAGTAATTTCCAATGGAAACTGGTATATTTCCTATTATTAGTAATTTTTGATATCATATTTACTATTATAAATTAATATCCAAGCAAAATATGAAATATGCGTGTACTCTATTGATAAATGTTCATTCAAAATAGAAATTAATAAAAAATAAAATAATCTGAAGTTTCAATTTAAATGAACGTAATTACAGATTTAATCGTCATTTTTAATTTTAATCAACTTTTTTTAGTAACATTTTTCGATACTGTCAAATTTAAAGGTACTTTACTCTTGAGTGAAACTAACATTTTTTGACAAACCTCGTATACAACCAAAAAATTTGATATTTGATGACTGTATTCAAGGTTTTAGATAATGCAGAACTTTTTATGAAGAATAACTTTTTTCCTAAAATTAATAATAAAAAAGTTTTCCATATGATTCCAACTTAAAAGGGGACATATATTGTATATTAAAATCCATATTAAGAACATATGTTTAGATTCTTGTATTAAATTACAAACTGGTACAATTTTTTATTATAACAGAAATACATGGTAATTATTTTTAATTTATTATTATTTTTTCAATTTCTAAAACAGGAAGCAAAATTTCAGTCTAATTTATTCTTACACGCCAAGGAGAGATAATTTATTTTGATTTAATTAATATGATTTAAATAAAAATCCCATGTTTCGTATCAACCTGTATGTTTTAGTCCAAAAGATTTAACTAGATCTACTGCCCGATCCGGCTATTTGTCAAGGTCATGGTTGATTATTTTTTTATTTGTAAAACTCTCAACTTGAGTACGTTTATTGAAAATATTGCTGGTCTTTTTCTGACGGCAGGGCTATTTATCTAGATCAATAATACCGCTCGGTGAGAGCTGCTTATGTGGAAAAGCTTTTTACACACATTATAATGGACCTTTCAATATCTCAAGTTAAAAAAATGCGGAATCAATAGACTGTGAAATATCTTTTGTTGGTATAAAAATTTAAATTGCAAAAAACAGTTTTAGTTTTAGAATCACATTTTGTTAAACTGAAAACTGTTTTATTTCTGTCACAAATTCAATGCTCTAGAAACTGACTTATCATTCCTGATCTAGTCCAAGAAGTAGCGGAATTGTACAGTGACAGCATGTAACTAGACATAGGGGGTCATAGAAAAAATACATTTTAGCAAAACAAAACAAATTCAAGACGTATATACAGATGCCTAACCTAATTGTTCACTCTATTTTATTTATTCATATATAAAACTATATTGTATCTTGGATACCTCTCTACCGTTAATAGGCAACGTGAGCAATAATTTTTGAAAGATTGGACGAAAAATTAATATATGAACGTATAGAGGAATTTTTTTTTGGACACAAATCGAAGACAAGGATTTTTACGCCCCCCAACGTACTACCTTCGACTATATAGATTCCTCCGAAACCGTTGGACATTAAAAATTGAGACCCCGAAATGGATCGCATAAAAGTTTTTCGGCTGTCAAAAAAAAAATACGCGCCCCCCCCCCTCAAAGTTCGATCAGCCATGCGGTACAAGCTTTTTTATTATTTGAGTACCGTTCCAAATTTATCGACAAGATGAATAGAAGTAATGAAAATATATATTTTTTTTAAAAATTGTAAGTTGTAGAAACTTACTATGAGTTTATTTTGAGACTGTGACAAAAAATTATTGGAACGTATCCATACAACTGAAATTTGTTTATACTTCTCGATTAAACATCAAATAAAATCGCGTTTTGTACATTATTTTTAGGTTTTTAACTACATACAGGGTGTCTCTAAATTGATAAACAATAGTTTCGAGTCAATAGAAATGTTGAGTAAAATTTTTTGAGGAAATAGGAAAGACCCATAATAGTTTATTACTGACAATCATTTCCTGAATGAATGTATATGTTATAGGCAATGTGTATAATGCAGGCATTCTATACAATACCTAGGGAATGTATAGAATGCCGGAGTCGTTCAGGCAATGTATGAAATGATATTCAATAGTTCAACTATTTTACACTTTACCTAGGAAATGTATAGAATACCTAGGCATTGTATAGAATGCCGGTTGAAGCATAGGTAATGTATGTAATCGATTTTTCATAATCGATTTCACATAAAAAAAACAACCAGTTTTCGTATAAGTACTTTATATATTATATATTAAAATACCAAATTTTTCAGTCGTATACGAGGTTTGTCAAAAAATATTAGTTTCACTCAAGAGTAAAGTACCTTCAAATTTGACAATATCGAAAAATGCTTTTCAATAACTTTGCATTTAAAACGTGCATATTAATTTATTAATTAACATCATATTAATGTTAGAAAGAAACAAATTTAATTTTTACTCATACTAATGCTTCGACATATCCAACTTTTTTTAGTAATTTTCAATATTGTCAAATTTGAAGGTACTTTACTCTTGAGTAAAACTAATATTTTTTGACAAACCCCGTAAACGACTAAAAAATTTGATATTTGATGACTGTATTCTAAGTTTTAGATAAAGCAGAACTTTTTATAAAGAATAACTTTTTTTCCTAAAATTAATAACAAAAAAGTTTTCCATATGATTCCAACTTAGGGGGACATATTGTATAAAAAAAATTTTTACAGATAGATAATGCTGGGCTAACTCATACCACCCCAACGCACTGCACTGCCGAACAAACTCCCCTCGTTCCCGACAAACCGGAAAGCAAGTTCTTCCCCATTTGCCAGAAGATATTTCCAAAAAATGCAAAGTAAGTAAATTATATTTTTTATTTTTTATTTATTTTTCGTAAAAACTCCTGAATACGTCTCTGGTACTATTAACACTTCTTGTACAGAATATAAATATAACCTAACCTCGCGAGTGTTTTATTTTTCATTATTTATGTGTTTTGGAAATTTAGAAGGCTTACAAAATAAATATCTAGTAACATACAACAAATGTGCTTGCACCTGTTGTGTTAAAATATGTTCGATCAAAATGTACAACTTTGATTTTTTATGGTGAAAAATCAAAATGATTTTAGTTTGAGTAAATGAAGTCCAAGGTTAAAAATCTTCACTTTCGGGTAACCCTGTATGCAAAATATAATAGATACGTTTCTACTGATTTTTTTCCATATTCTTTGGTTATTTTTGGGAGTATGGATGTCAAATTTCAGTTGTTATTATGTACTTTACTCTGTATTTGTGTCTAAAGTGCAGGATATATAAGTTTGAAATCGGATTATTTATAACAAATTTAACATTTTTTTTACATGAAACATCAAAATTAAAGTAGAAAGTTGAAATAACATACTTATTTCTTATTTCTCATGTTTTCTACAATACAGGGTGGTCCGTATTATCGTACACATTACATTTTTCGAACGTAGGTAATTTCATTGAATAATAATCATGTAGTTAATCACTAAAATGTGATTATCTCTAAAACCGTTAAGATTTGGGGATACTAACAAGTATACCTTTTATTTGTTGTAATGATGTGGCTTTAAGGCGCATCTACCAAATTCGACCTTGCACAATTATGCTTTGTATATTTTTTTGTTTCCCTACGTCCTCACGTTTAAGTTCACATAACGAAAATTTTATTAGAAATATGAAAGCTCCGCAACATGTAGGTAGCCAAGCGGTCCAAGCGGATTTTGGTTCACGTGCTACTCTATAAGCTTCGTCAGTACTGAACTGGGAGACCGGCGAGCATTGTATCAACAATGGAACGGCACGCGACTACCGAAGCAGAGAGACAATGTCAGTCATAGAAGGATAGAAAAGCGAGAGATGGATTTTTATCCGATATTTTAGTGGTAGCAACCGAATTTCAATAAGGAATTGTACGGTCATAAGTAATTTGAGGATTCTGAGATTTTTATATAGTATTCATAAAGCTTCAAATTACACTTCTTATCAATTAGTTTTTCCATTTAATCCATATTTAATTCTTTACAAGGGCTCAAACTTTGCTTAATATTACCTCATGATTCGTATTTTTTTTTTCAACAAAATTTGGTTAGCATTTCAAAATTTTTATTTATTGTAAAAAACGAAAATTAAAATTTCATGTTCAACACCCTGTATATTTTATTAAGGCTAGTTTATTTAAATCGCAATATATTGAAGTGAAGATTGTACTTTACTTTTATGTATGTACAATTAATTAAGGACCAACTCTGTATATTTATAAATTCCCTAGTAATAGGGAAATATAATCGTTTGGCAACGCTGTCGACTACATTTCCCAGCATCCAATAGTTACTGCTTGCACCACCCTAAACTCTGGAAGGGATGCTGAAGAGGATCAATAAGCTTCTGTATTTTTAACACATCAAAGAATTTATTTCTACTTTACGCATTTTTTAGACAAAGGATTTCATTAAAAAAAATTATTCAAGGATCTTTGTAAACGTTGTTTTAAATAGGCGAATTTTTTTTGAATCTAGAGGGATATTTTTGGATGTTTTTATTTAAAAAAAATCCATTTAAATCGTGATCTATTTCAATTTTTATTTAAATATTATTAATTTATAAAATATAATTTTGAATTTTGGGTGAGGTCGTTGAATTTTGAGGGGTTTACTAGGTCAAAATCCCGGGAAGCTGTCATTCGGACCAATGGCGTGGCTGCTGTAAAGGCCATGTGATTTTCTGCAGCTTCCCTTCCGTACAATACCAATAGGAGATTCGGTTAGTGCTACTACGGCCCTCTCGTCGAATATTTGCTGTTAAATTCGGGACGGTAATGTCATAAAAAAAATAGTCCTTTGTATTTATTTATTTATATTAAAAAATATATATAAATTTAAATGTGATTATCAAAAATCCATCCAACTTTTCGGCACATCGAGGTTTTTTTCAAACAACGCATAATAATAATAATAAAAATGCAACGAGTTTAAATCAAAATTGAGTGTTTTGTTATTAAAAAAAAAGCGATACACGTAAAATAGATTCCGGTAATGACTTTAGCTGAAATGAAAGTGGCTACCGTCGAGGTGGAGTCCACTGATAATATGGCAACACTTCCGGTATCTAGGACACAAAATGATGTTGATATTGAAAAGAGTAACGCAATTAGAGACATGGATTTAAAACACGTCCAACCCAAACCCGACAAAAGGTAGGATTTTATTTACTTACCTTTTAAATAAAATATAGAATTTGAAAAAAAAAATTAATAAAAACAAAGCAATTTTTTTTAAACATCTTTCTAGTGTCTTATTTTTTAATTTGTTTTCGCTTTTTGTACTGTTGCGGTGAGAAAAAGCATTGTTTAGTAAGTGGGCGTGTTCTTGACATAATTTTGTTAGATTCGCGCTACCTTTTTCGTTATCTAACAGTATTTAATTTCAACTATTCTATTATTATTATTTTCTTTACGATTATTTTTCACTTTTTAACATCCTTGAACAAAAATATTAATACATTTTGCAGTGTCTCTCTTTATTCTACAGTGTGACCCATTTTGTTTGGAATCACCCCCGTAGAATCCGCATTTTTCAACCGATTTTGTTTTAATTTTTTTTTAAGATTCAGTATCAAAAACAGTATTTTGGTACAAATTTTTATAGCTTAATTACTATTTTCAAGGCCTTTTATGTTAATTTTTATTTGCCAAAAAAGACAATAGTACATTAGGCAATTTTTTTTTTCTCAAATATGGCCATACCACTGGATTCAGAATCATCACAAATGTAAACTATCAAAATTTTATGAAAACATTTTTATTAACGACAAAGTTATTACAACATGAATTTGGAAAAAGTGGTATTTTCAGTAATATTTTACGTAGAGTCTAGACAAATTTTAAAAATGGCAACATGGTAAACAAGAAAAAGGTAGAACGTGTCGCGGGACACACGGTAGGAACTTTAGTTCCTTTTAAGCAAATATTATGTAATACATTTGACATTATAGATAAACAATTTGCATATTCCTCGGTGGTCGAATAGTAAGCAAACCAGGGGCGGCATTCTGTTCTCCTAGCGAGTAGTCTTGAATCGATTTTGTCGATATTCACATTCCGTTCACCAAGTTTGGTTGTTTTGGAGCGACAGATAGTTCTAATTTCTGATACCCATAAGGTGTCACCTACGTATTTTCTATATTTCCTTGTCAAAATATCAATGTAAAATGTAAAATCCAGGTGACGTCGCTTCAAAGCGATCGCTAGCTTTTATGAACGGAATTTCACCCCAGACTCTCACGCGGTAGACCCGGGTTCGTTTCCCCGTGAAGAATTTTTTTTACTCTTAATTTTATTTTTAAATAATTATCCTGCTTGATATTAATAACGACAACAGGTAGACGTTTGAAATATTTAGCAGAATATTTATTATTATAGATGATGGTACGGTACCCTTCATGAGGGAGTTCGACTGGCAACATCTACTTATAACAGCATCGTATATTTAAAAAGGGAAACCGTAGCATTATAGAAATAGGACATTCAAGAACTGTACGCTTACCACAAAAAAATTAGTGGAAACATAAAATTGAATTGTTAAATTTTCAATTTGAAGTTATATTAGAGCTTATAGAAATTTTTATTTTCTAGATTTTTTCTTAAGTGGGTCGTAGAAAATATATTCTGTTCGACTCGTGTGGATTGTCCATATCGCACTTGAACGATTGAGCACTCCGCCTACGGCGTCGTGCTCAAACTTCGTCCTCGTGCAATATGGCCATCAAATCCACACTAGTTGCACCAACTACTATTTCTATCAAAATATGCCCTTTTACATTTAAAAACAACCTGCCAAATGTCAAATCAATTTATCCATCCATTGTAAAGTTATCGAATTAAAACATTCAAGTTTTCAAAATTTCGAATTTCGAAAAGTAGATGTGCTAGACCCCTTAATCCTCCCATCATTTTGTCCAATTTTACGAGAGGAATCTACATGCAAACGTTGTAATTACCCTTAACGTTCGAGATGCTTATACCATTTTTTGCGCGATCGTATTGAAATAAATTCCGAATAAAATAATTTAAATTTCTTCGAAATGAACGAAATGTACGAAATTGTATATAAAGTACTATAATTGTTTTTAGTCTCTTTATCATCCGTGTTTTTAGTCCGAAATCCTGGAATACCCTGTATAATAGTGATAAAAGACACCTATTCTAGTTCTCCAATTTTTATTAGGTAAAAAAATATCCTTAAATGCTTAGAAATACCGCACCCTTTATGTATATTTATAGTGTACATAAATTATATACTATTATTGTCTTCCATCTTTAGATGCGTCTCGTAAACATCCTAATTCCATAGGCGTGCCTACAAGGGGGGACAGGGTGGTCCACCCCAATTCCTCGAAATATTAATCTATTAAAAACATTTTATAATTTTTAAATTCTAACGTTTTTTCAATGATACGAGGAAGGAGTTTTTTATTCTTAAACCGATTTGCGAACGGCAATTTGCAAAAGCAATGTTTTTTCATCAAAAGTTTTGGCCCCCCCTTTAATAAAAAAGTCTGCGCACGCCTATGCCTAATTCTAGTGTTCTTTTGTGTTGTTAAATTTGAATAGACAATAACATATCTCTACTCGGCTATTTATCCATTAAATTTTTTATAGACGTCCCCTTAATACTATTAAATATTATTGGTACAGGGTGTCACAAATTGGTGTGTTTTGCAGGGTATCTCGTAAACTAGAAGAGATAGAAGAAAATCAGTTGAGATGTTATGACATCTTGTTTGTTAAAGTAACGATAGCTTTATTAAATCTTTAGTAACTCTTTGCAGTTGGAAGATACAGGGCGATTATTGAAAAATGCCGAAGAACTACAAGGTACTATAACTTCTTAATAAAGAAAAATTTAAGAAAACGTTATGAAAACTTTTGATAGATACAATATTAAAGAATTCAGTGGCGCACAGAATTTTTTTGTTAGGGGGCTCACTAAGGAAATATAATGCAAACTTATGTTGTTTTAATTGGGACACCCTGTATATTTTGACTTTTTTCGTTACATACATTAAATGTTCAAAATGTCATATCAGCTGAATGGGAATTAAAAAAGGAAACGAATAACGTCAAAATATACAGGGTGTCCCATCTAAAACAACATAAGTTTGCATTATATTTCCTTAGTAAGCCTCCTAACAAAAAAATTCTGTGCGCCACTGAACTCTTTAATATTAAATCTATCAAAAGTTTTTATAACGTTTTTTTAAATTTTTCTTAATTAAGAAGTTATAGTACCTTGTAGTTTTCGACAGTTTTCAATAATCGCCCTGTATCTTCCAACTGCAGGGAGTTACGAAAGATTTAATTAGGCTATTGTTACTTTAACAAAAAAAGAAGTCATAACATCTCAACTGATTTTTTTCTATCTCTTCTAGTTTACGAGATATCCTGCAAAGCATACCAATTTGGGACACCCTGTACATAGCTGGATATAACTTGACCTTCATGCAACAATTTTTCATAAGTTAGAGGTCATAAACAAAACTCATAGGCAGGCGATTCTTGAATTGTTTACATTCAAATTTTTTCACGACATCTACTACGGTATAATAGACATAGACAAGCAAGAAATGACACGTTGATTTCATTTCAATTTAATAGAGCATGTAATGTTCGTATTTTTCTACTAATTTCCCAAGAGCGAGATATCGAGTAATGAAAAGCTTTTTATATTCATATGATTTTTTAATGTCGTTATAAAAGAGAGGTTTCGTATACACCGGAAATGAATGCCTTTTATGTAGATTTGAATGGGACTGTGATGAGAATATTTCAATACGAAACTTCACAGGATTAGTCAGTTGATTCGAGCACTACAAAATGTTCTCTTTACATGTCTGAAAAATTCCTATCATTTTATAATGGATCTATTGAGTTTATCACGTATTTTTGAGATTTATATTTGACTTTATTTTTTTTTTAATTGTATGTGTACATAAAAGTCCGGTACCGGACAAATATCGAAGAAAATATAGATTTTGTGAGAGAACTATAGTTTAAGGTGGAGTAAAATTTGTGGTATAAAAAGATTTTCCAAAAAATGTATATTTTCTTCGATATTTGGTGTGTGTCATCGAATACATAAAAAAAATATTTCTCTTTGTTACAGGACGTCCCTGTTCATAGTAACAAGTTTCGTCTACGCCAAACTTCTAGTTGTAATATGTCTCGCTTACGTAATCTCAGACATAGTGACTCACAATATACCCCTCTACTACTACGAAGGATTCTTCACGTACCTCTATGGATTCAGCATCCTTTTCTTGTTGTACGTTTTTTGTTTTCTACTGCAAGAGAGCTCTTGTTGTTCGGGAAATGAAAAACAACCGAAACCGGTACAGAAAAAGAACGTAAAAGAAAAGGAAGTGAAGGATAAGAAGGAAAAAGAGGATAAGGAAAAGAAGAAGAAAGAAGCCGAGGCGCAGAAAAAGCAAAAGAAGGAAAAGAAAGATAAGAAGGATAAGAAACAGGAGAAGGTAGAATTGTTGAGTTGTTTTTTTTGGGTTTTGTTGGTAGTTCATTTTTATACAGTTATTCAAATTTTAATTTTTGTTGTACAAAAGAGGCAATTATTTCAGCACGCGCAACGTAACTAGCGCATCAGCTATTAAGTGCCATATTGTGGGGTTCAATAACTTCACGAACCAATTAGTCGAGCGGATAAAGCACAAAAAAGGCTCAAAGTTCGGAATTTTTTGCCTAAAGACGCGAAAGGTTCCAGTGCACCAGGTGGTGGAAGGGTCGTTTTCGACGTCTCAAAAACACGCCTCCAATAATTTCCGGGCTGTTCTTGTCGATATTGTCAAGAAAGTTCTCGGGGATGACGTCCAGGTCGAGGTTCGGGTGCACCAGGTGTCCGGGGGGGTTCGTCGATGCCATATTTGAATTCAGCCACCCGAAAAACCCCCGGGCGTCGAGTTTCCCTCCTTCCCCGCTAGAAATTCGGGAGAGCCCCACGGAGAAGACGTTCGAGGCCAGGGTACGGCGCACCAGGTGTTCAGAGGGACGTTTCCCACGCAAAATTCTGATTAAGCGGCCCCAAAAACCCCTTATAACGATTTTCGGTTCACCTTTTTCGATTTTGTTTGGAAAACCCTCGGAGACGATGTTCAAGCGCAGGTTGCGGTGCACCAGGTGGTGGGAATGTCGTTTTCGACGTGAAATCGTGATTTCGCGCCTCAAAAAACACGCCTCCAATAATTTCCGGGCTGTTTTTGTCGATATTGACAAGAAAGTTCTCGGGGATGATGTCCAGGTCGAAGTTCGGGGGCACCAGGTCCGGGGGGTGTTCGCCGATGCCATATTTGAATTCAGCCACCCGAAAAAACCCCGGGCGCGGAGTTTTTTTCGTTCCCCTCGTGATTTCTTGGAGAGTCCCACGGAGAAGAGGTTCATCGGCGTTCCTGAGCCCCAGGTGTCCGGGGGGTCAATTTCAACATCATAATCGTGATCAGCGACCTCGAAAACCCCCGGGTACCCGATTTGAGCCAGTTCTGACTTTTTTGCTTTATCCGCTCGACTAAATCGCGAACTTGAACGTAAAAAAATATTTGTTTCTAAATGCTCAACAGTTTTTTAAAAATCAAAAATTTGAAAATTTATTTTTCATAACTAAATTTATCATAAAATTTCCTACAATTTTGATATCTACAACTTTTTTGTACGAGCAAATTTGAAAGAGATATCAGCGTCAGATAGTTCTCTATTTTGTGGATCGCAAGCTCCAGTGTAATTTATTATTTTTTTCATGTTTAACACTTCTTCGTAGAGTCGATTTCTACTTTATTCTATTCACCCTGTATAACTGTATAAATTTGAACGTATTGGTTGCTACTGAATAATCTCTCTTGTTGTAATATTTTGTAATCAGTAGATCGGTGTTTGTTCTAACTCTAACCAGCTTCATTTCAACGCAGTTTATTTGATTTTTCATTTCAACAGTTTTAGTTTACTTCATAACATTTTCCATTATCACAATAATTTTGTTTCCCATCTGGATTTTTAATGATATATAGTGCGTGTAAAATTAGACTTTTTAATTGAAAATTTGTAAATTCCTTGGCCACTATTTTGAATTTACGACTGATCGTTGCGAAAACCAATAAAATCCAGGAATTTTAAATAATAATATTACAATGAATAGTATACAGCATGTCTCAAATTTGAAAAATTTACATATACAATGCTTAATAACAAACCATGTATCAAGGAACTATTTAAGCTTTACTCATTTTAGTCTGTATCACTTGCTTGAGACTTATTAAAATACAGGGTGTCTCAAATTAAAGTGACACATTGTTTATCATTAAATTCATCAGGGCGTGACGTCTCGTGGTCTTGCCCTATTTGGAAATGTTTTGTTTTATAAATTTTTTGCTTCTACAGGGTATTGAAAAAAAATAGTCCATATTTTTATCAAATTTGAGATGTTCTTTTAACTTGGAAATTGTAAAACCAAAATAATTAATAGCCTTGTGCATTATTTCGTGAAAAATCAAAATTATTTTTAAATATTTCTGTTTCTTTCTAAATTAGTTCTCTCGTAATTTTGGATCTTTTTGGGTTTGTTATTTTTGTTGTTTTGTAGTATCTGACCAGTTTTACAGTGGCGCACCGTTACATTTTTAGTATATCGGTACGCCACTGAGATTTGTTGAAAAAAAATTGTTTTGTTGTGTGAGAGAAGAAAATATAAATTAGTTAGTATTGGATTTTATAGATTGGATTGAGTAATTTATTTTATTAGAAAAATTTGTGGAAATATTGTTCAGTGGCGTAGCGTGGGTTTTCGCCGACAGTGGTAGCTGGCACTGGCCCCCTTTACTTTAATTATTTATTTAAATATTTATTTCAACTGAAATGGCTTAAGGAGTCCCGGAAAGTTGAGAAAGTTTTGTTCATTTTTGTTTCAAAAATTTTCATTTACCATGGGAGTACCATACAATTTTTATAAAGGAAACATTTATTTGCAAAAACTTCTATCTACCATGAACGTAACATAAAATTTGTGTAAGGAAATTATTGTTTGATGAAAATTTTAATTTACCATTGGCGTACCAAAATTTTTTTCAAGGGGGTTTATTTATTTGGACAAATTTCCTCCCACCATAGGCGTACGATAGATTTTTTAAAAGGGGGTTCATTTTTGGGTGCAAATTTTCATTTATCATGAGAGTACCGTACAATTTTTAAAAAGGAAACTACTATTTGCAAAAAATTTCTATCAACCATGGGCGTACTTTAAAATTTTTTAAGGGGGTTAATTTATTTTGACAAATTTTCCTCCCATCATAGGCGTACGATGAAAATTTTTAAAAGAGGGTTCATTTTTGTGTGAAAATTTCCATTTATCATGGGAGTACTGTACAATTTTTAAGAAGGAAACATTTCTATCTACCATGGACGTAAGGTAAAATTTGTGTAAAGAAATCATTGTTTGATTAAAAAATTTCCATTTACCATGGGAGTACCAAAATTTTTTTAAGGGGATTTATTTATTTTGACAATTTTCCTCCCATCATAGGCGAACGATAAAAAAATTTAAAAGGGGATTCATTTTTGTGTGAAAATTTCCATGTGTCATGGGAGTACCGTACATTTATTTGTAAAAATTTATATTTTCTAAGAAAAAATTACTGTGAGGGAGGAGGTGGGGAAAGACATTTTGTCTTCACTTCTGTCGGCAGTTCCGATGGCTATTTGATTTTTTATTTCTAATTGAGAAAATCGTATGCCGGTCAGGGTCATGGTGCCCCTGCTGCACCCTCCACGCTACACCACTGAGTATTTTCATAATAAATACTGTAAATTTTCAACTTGATCAGTTTTAACTTTGGATTGAACCAAATTTTATTGGAAATTTACCAAAAATTATAAGTTTTCTTAATCATCTTCCTTTCTAAACGTTTTATCAGCAGTATAAGTAGTTGAATATTATGTTTGCGATTGCAGTGGCATTTGTGTTGATTTTGATTGAACTTAACCTGATTAAAAACCAGTACACCTTAATTTATACGAACATTAAAACCTTGCATGTCCCAAGTTTATGTTTCGTTATAAATAAGGTCGTTTTACAGGTGGTAATTTTTTATATCTCCTAGGTTTGTAAACAGGTTATTATTGGATTTAAATACCTGACAGGTTATGCCCATGGATGGTGCTCCGGATTTTCTTCATCTCTCCACAATTCAAAAATTATGTTATTTATTCGGATAAGTTTCTTCCTACACGAGAATTTTTATTTAAAATATTAACAATTGTTTTTTTTTAATAAGTTTCAGTACCAATGGTTATCCAAAATTGTTAGAGAAACATTTATTTTTTTCGAGGCAAAAATAAACATAAATAATTTATAAATTTTAATACTCGTTGAATGGACTATATTGCCAGCTCTCAGGTGATGGCTTGGAAATTCTTCACTAAAGGTTTTAGATTTCTTTTACCCTTTTTTTATAATTTCATATCGATTACAACGTATTGGATACATTCTACTTCTTACTCAACACTTTAGGATACCCCTGTATACAAAATATTATAGATGCGGTTTTACTGATTTTTTTCCATATTCTTTCATTATCTGAGAGTATGGATTTCAAATTTCAGCTCTAAATTCCTATTATTATGGACTCTACGAATTTTTGAATTTGAACATAACTATTTTTTGAATTTTGAATATCTCAAAAT